>JACAFY010019206.1:0-12673 GCA_015252635.1 Dictyostelium capitatum | reverse complement strand
TTTTTTTTTTTTTTTTTTTTTTTTTTTAAATTAAAAAATTTAACTTTATTTTTTTTTTTTTTTTTTTTTTTTTTTTTTTATTTTTTTTTTTATAAAATTAAATTTAATTTTTTAATTTTTTTTTTTTTGAATTGACGAGATAGAGATACGGAAATCGTATATAATTACACACAAAAAAAAAAAAAAGAAATGTCATACAATAATAATGGAGGTGGACATCATGGAGGTGGTAATTTTAGAGGACCAAGACAACCAAATAATAATTTTAGAGGTGGTCATGGTGGACATCACAATATGAATAGAGACCCAGAAGACGATTTCAAATCAAAATTAACATCATTAATCGTTAGAATTGGTGATAAAGCAACAAGTAGTTTAGAATCAAATATTGATGCATTAGCAAATGCATTATTAGCTGATATTCCAAAACAATCACCATTAATTCAAGATATCTTATTTAAATGGTAGGTTTTAAAGTGACTGATATTTAAATACATTATTATGTATACTAATATGTGTTTTGCATAAAACTGACAGTATTGCATCATTAACTTATAAAACACCAATTTATGGTACATTAGTTGGTTTAATCAATGTAAAGAATTCAGAATTTGGTAAAGAAGTAGTATGTAGATTAGTAGATGAAATATTTAGTGCATTAGAGAAAAAGAAATTTCAAAATGCCAAACTTTTAATTAAATTCATTCCAGAATTGGTAAATTCAAATGTACTTGGTACAAACGCTGTATTTGAATTGTATGAAATGTTATTATCAGTTTTAAATACATCAGATTACACTCAAAACAAAGCAGATTATTTCGTTTATTTAGTATTATCAACTATTCCATGGGTATGTATATTGATATCATATAATTATACTACCACTACCACTACCACCACTAGTAGTACTAATATTATACTTTAATCTAATAATATACAGATTGGTGAACATTTATCAGTTAATAATTCAGGTCAATTAAATGCAGTAATTGAAGAATGTGAATTATATATACAATCAAGACCAACAGGTGATAAGAAATTTTATCAAGCATATAATAATGGTTGTACAGATGATAGATTAGAATCAATGTTGAGGCAAATTAAAGCATTACGTGATTCAGATTCACCATGGCAAGTAGCTGGTGTATTAAGACCATATAAAAGTTTTAATGAAGTCCTTTCAACATCAACTCAACAACATATTTTACCAACAATTCATTTCCCAGATGATGAGGTATGTAAAAAAAATAGTTTAGTGACGGTTGCTTACGATTATATAATGATGATTATACTAACACACAAATTCTTTATATATACAGAAATTTGAATATCCAAATAATCTTAATAAACCATTATTTAGATTATTTAGTGCCGAACATTACAATTCAATTGATAGATATATAGTTGAAGATTATATAATTGATATATTATCATTTTTCAATTCCGATCATAAAGAATGTGCCAAATTTATATATTCATTACCAACTGGTGAAATGGAAATCGATGATATTGTAGTTGAAACTATATTGGGTGAAATGTTTATGTTACCAGAACCAACATTCAAAGAGATTTACTATGGTGTATTATTTGTTGATTTCTTTAAATCACAACCATCAGTTATTCCAGTGTTTGCATATGCAATCAATTCATTGTTTGAAAATATAGAGAAATTAGATTTTGAAGTAATGGATCGTTTTGCATTGGCATTTGCACATCATTTATCAAATTTTGATTATAAATGGATTTGGTCAGATTGGGCTCAACAATTGGTAGATACTCCATCAGCAACTGAAAAACAAGAAGGTGATTCAACCACCACAACCGATGTATCAACTGAATCAACAAACAACAATCCAAATAACAATAGAGAATTAAAAATTATATTTATTAAACGTGTATTACAATCATTATGTCGTTTATCATATTTGGATAAAATTAAACAAAATTTACCAGTTGAATATCATCAATATTTACCACCAGCACCATTACCAACATTTAAATTTACAAGTGCAAGTGATCCATTAGAAGAATCAAAAGAATTAGTTGCAGAATCACACAAGCTACTCCTTTCATTTAAAACTAAAGAACCATTGGAAAACATTATTTCACATGTTGCAAACATTCCATCACACATAAACATTGCAGAATTGTTGACAAAATGTATATTGCAAATTGGTTCAACTTCATTCTCTCATCTTACCTATGCAATTGAACGTTATATCACACTATTTAAAACTGTATTGAAATCACAAGATGATCGTCAAGAATGTATTCGTTCCATTTTTGAATTTTGGAAACTTTCACATCAACACATTGTAATCGTTGTTGATAAATTCATTACATTTAAAATCATTTATCCAATCGATACAGTTACATGGTTTATGAAACCTGAAAACATTGATAAATTCATCACTGAACCATTCACTTGGGAATGTCTTCACAATTCAATTCAAAAAACAATTATCATCATTGAAACTTTGGAATTGGATCTTCAAGAAAATCAATCACAAGAATTGGAATTCAAATTAAATACTTCAATCAGTGAACAACAATTACTTTTAGCTGAATTGGTAAAAGGTTTAGGTTCAATTCTTTCAAATGATAAATTGGATTGTTTAAGTCCATCTTTCAAATTGTTGGTTTCCGGTCAATTAAAATCAATTATTAGAAAATATTTTAACCAAATGAAGCCAGTTATTCAATCACAACCTCAATTATCAAATATTATTAATCAATTTGCTTGAGAAAAAAGGTATTAATATTAATAATAATAATAATAATAATAACAATTTAAAAAAAATAAAATAAAATACAACATTCTAAAAATAATGAAAACGAAATTAATCCGAAGCGTTATTTTCTGAATTTGCAAACTTTTTTTCTTTTTTTTTTTTTTCAATAATTTAATCAAAAAAAATTAAAAAAACAGTTTAAAAGAAAATGACAAACAATAATAATAATCAACATGTTGATGATGATATAAATAATGAAGATGATACAAATAAACAACAATCAAGATTTTCAAAATACTTTTCAGGTGATAATTTTCCAAAACATATAATGGGACCATCATTTTTAAATAAAGAAATGCCATTAAGTATGTTTTTTGTAACAGCTGGTTGTTTAGCAGCAGTTGGATTTGGTACAGGTATATTATTGGGATTACGTAAAACTGGTGGTGTTAGACAAACAATTAGATCTGCACCACCAGGTGTAGTTGGTGCAGCAGTTAAAGCATTAATTGGTGGTACTGCCATTTGTGCTGCAATGACAACAACTCTAGTTTACATTTTAAAATCTGCATATAATATTGAAACTGTTAAAGATTTTGGTGATATGATGAGAGGTAGAAATAAACAATCAAATTTAATTTTAGTTGAACAACAACAACAACAACAAGAAGAACAACAAGACCTTTCGCAATTTACAGAACAAGATTTAGCAACTCATAGAGATAATTTACAAGCTTTAAAAGCATTAAAATATATACCATTTAATGATGAAGATTTAAAAGAAATATCAAAAAATACAACAACAACAACAACAACAACAACTAATAACAATAATAATAATAATATTCCAACTGATAGTAAAAAATAATAAAAAAACAATTAATTAATTTAAATTTTTTTATTTTTTAAAAATTAATTTTCGTTCAAATTTAAAATTTAATTTTTTAATTTTTATGTTGTTAATATTTAAAATATTTTTTCGTAACCTAAATTTATAAATAAATATATATTATTTCTATATATATACACATAGTTATGAATTACAATAGAAGTAATAACAATAATAATAATAATAATAATGAAAATAGTGGTGATAGTTCACAACAAAGAAAAAGAAAATTAACTGAAGAAATGGAAATCGAAGAAATAGGTGGTGAAGAAGATGAAACTAATGAAGACGATGAAGAGGATGAATATGTTGTATATGAGACATTTCAAGATGAAAATAGTAGTTTTAATAATAGTGGTAGCAATAGCATTAATAATAGCAGCAACACCAATAATAACAGCAACAACAATAATAACAGCAACAATAATTCTAGTAATGACAATGATAGAAAAAAGAGAAGTCGTGGTAAAATTTGGTCAGATGAATCATCATTGGAATTATGGTTATTATTTAATCAATTAAAGAAAGAAGGTGGTACAGATATTTCAGTAATTGATATAATATATAATCGTAATTTATTTCCTGATTTTACAAAAGAACAAGTTTTTTCAAAAATATGTAATTTAAAAACATATTATAAATCAAAACAAAATTTAGATCCATGTTCAACATATAGTAATAATAATAATAATAACAGTAATAATAATTCATTATCATCTTCTCCTTCACCTTCACCTTCCTTATCATCCATTACTAATTTATCATATAATAATTTAAAATCACAAATACAACAACAACACCAACAACAACAAAGAAATAGTAACTTTACAACCACTTCATCATCATCTTCAATTTCAAAACCTTCATCTGCAACAGTTAAAGTTTCACCAATGGTTGCACCAACGTTACCTAAAATTTTAACATCAAATCAAAATCAAAATCAAATTCAAAATCAAAATCAAAAACAAAGAACTAATAATAATAATAATAATTGTAATAATAATAATAATAATAGTAATAACAACAACCAAAATGGAAATGATTGTTTTAAATGTTCAAATTTAAAAGAAAAGAATGAAAACTATCTGGAAGAAATTGAAAGGTTAAAAGAGATAATTGAATATTTAAAAGTGGAGAACAAGTCATTAAATGAAGAAATTGATAATTATAAGAATTCAGATGAAACAAAAACAGTAAAAAAAGAAAAAGATGGTAGTACAACATCAGATGATACAGAATCAGAAACTAATACAACTTCCACCACTGATTCAAAAAAGATTACAGTAACTTCAGAATCAGGATCATTTAAATTATTTGATGGAGAAATTGATGAAAATACATTGGCCATTTCTTCAAATTACGTTACAGTTATTAAACAATCATCAACATCAAATTCAGATATATTTATAATGTTTCCAACATATGGTAACAATGGAAATGATTCATCAATTATTAAATTTATCAAAGTTATAGATAATCATTATCAAATTGAGATTCAATCAAACATACAGAATAAATGTAAGAAATCAAAGCATTTCATTAAATGTTTTCCAGGATTTCAAGATCCAACAAATTATACAACTAATAATGGTATAAAAGGTTTATTATTAAAGAAATTGGTTTCATTTGAATTAAATGATGAATCTGTTATAATAGAATAATAATAAAAAATATATTCTAATTAATTCACGCACAATCATGATTTTTATTTTTAGTTTGATAAAAATATGAAGTTATTATTTATTTTTTTATTTTAAAATAAATTACTAAAGATTAATGATGATGAAGATAATGCGATGGTTATGATGACGATGATGGATCTCTTCATGAAGTTCATGGTGATCAATTAAACTACTATATTTAAAATAATTAAATAAAGGATATAGATTTTGTAAATAAATATAAAAATAGAAAAATGCATTATAATGATGTTTATTATTATTAATTGTTTTAATTCATTATTATTACTGAATCTTGTCATTATATTTTCTTATCACCATATAAAAATTAAAAAAATTAAAAACAAATAAAATTTTTTAAAAAAACAATATCTTTTTTTTAAATTTTATTTTTTTTAAACTAAACGCTGTCCAATTAGGAAATTTTTTACATAGGGTAACTTTTAATTTTTTTATTTATATTATTTTTAAAAATAAATAATAAATAAAAAGTTAAAAAGGTCGGTTACTCTTGAGTGAAGATAATTTTTCAACAATAATTTTTTTTCAATAATAATTATTTTCAATTCATTATTATAAAATTATTAGTGATAATATCAACAACCATTACACAATGTCAAAAAGAGTATTGGGCAATGATGAAGGAAATAAATCATGGGATTTATATAAAAAAATAAAATCAGAATCAAAAGAAGAATTAAATGATTCTCAAGTTGCAAAAAAAATATTTAATGATAAAATATTTGAATCAACTACAATTGATCAATTACGTGGAAAGATATGTAATTTAAAGAACGAATTTAAATCACCAATAATAAACATACCACCAATAATACCAAATAATCCAAATTACGTTTGGACAAATGAAGAAGCTGATCTTTTATTTAGTATTTATAAACAATTAAAAGAGAAAGGAAATGTTTCAGATAAAGAAATTTCAAATCAAATTATTTGAAAATCGTATATTTGAAAATATATCAGAAAGTCAAATAAGTGGAAAGATTTCAAATTTAAAAAAACAAGAAAAAAAAGAAATATCAAAACAACAAAATCAATTTAGTGCTCCATCAATTTCATTAATTAATAGTAGAAATAGAAATTGTTTATTGGAAGAAGAACAATCAGTAATAATTAAAAATTTATCTGATCCATTAGAATCTTTAAAAAGTGAATCTAAAATTGAAATTTTAAAATTAAAAGAATTAAATGAAATTTTAGTATCAGATTTAAAGAAATTGAAAACCAATACATCATCATCATCATCAAAATCAAATTTAACTTCAAATAATTCAGTTGTAATAATTAAATCAAATTCAACTAGTCAAGATATTTTCATTGTTTTTCCACAGTTTCAAATTGGTGAAAGTACAATTAAATTTATTGATATTGTAAATGGATGTTATCAAATTGAAATCAATACAAAGAGTAATTTATTTAATTATTGCTCACAATATTATATCAAATGTATTGATGGATATAGTAGTCTACCAACACAATGTATATTAAAACAAAATGGTAAACATATTAATGCACCACTATTAAAGAAAATTGAAATACCAGTATTTACATTAATTGATGACAATGATTCAACTACAACTGTTATTAATTAAAATAAATCCAATAATAATAATAACTTTATTTAATTTTTAATTTCCCCTCTCCCCCAACACTTTTTAAAAACTATTAAAAACACAAAATAAAATATTATTTATATTCCTACAACAAATTTATTTTTCAAAATAAAAGAAATTATTTTTTTTTATTTCCATATTTCCTATAAAAAGAAAGTTCTTTGTTTAATATATTTAACAATTAATTATTTAAAAAATAAATACATACCTATTCATTGTTAAAGAATTATTTTTTTTTAATTTATCAATAAAAATAATACTTTTACAATAATATAGGTATGTATTTATTTAAAAAATAAATAATTGTTAAATAAATATATTATTAAAAATCAAATAATAGATATTTTCATTATTTTTCCTCAGTTTCAAATTGGTGAAAGTAAAATTAAATTTTTTGATATTGTAGATGGTAGTTATCAAATTGAGGTAATTTAGAGAGTAGTTTATCTAATAATTGTTCAAAATATTATATTAAATGTATTGATGGAAAAATTAACATTCCAAAACCATTCCAAACAAAATGGTAAAGAAATTAATGCATTACTATTAAAGAAATTGGAATACCAGAGTTCATATTATATGATAATAATAATAATAAAATATAAAAAAATAAACTATTTAAAAAATAATTATAAAAGATTTCTTGATATTTCCTACGCATGTTAAACTTTGTTTATTTATAAAAAAAACTTAAAAAAAATTTTTAAATTTTTCCATTTGCTGTTTTTTATTGAACACATATTACGTACCCATACATATAAATATACATAATTTAATGAACCTTAATAAAATGAAATATAAAATTTGGGATGATGAAGATGTAGAAGAGTTATGGAAATATTATTGTGATTATAAAAAAGATACACCCAATATAGCAGATAGTAGCAAATAAATTATTCAATCTTAATATATTTGAAGGTAAAACAGCTCAACAAATTACTGGTAGATTAGGTCATTTAATGATTGAAAGAAGTAGTAATCAATCAAAAAATGAAGAAGCTGATGTACAATTATCAAATATAGTTAAAAGAAAAAGAAAAGAAAGATCATTATCATCAGATAATGAAGATTATAAAAGTGAAGATACAATTGAACAATTAAAAAATCAAATAGAATCATTAAAATTAAAACAAGAACAAACTGAAATTGAAAATATTAAATTAAAACAAGTAAACAAGAATCTAGTTAAAGAAAATGTAAAATTATTAAAACAAACTACAAATAGTGTATATGAAGAAGAAGAAATAGTTTCAACAAATTCAGTTGTAGTAATTAATACACCTTCAACTGATGATATTATATTAATGTTTCCTTCATTTGCAAATGGTGATATACATTGAAACTGTAAATGGACGTTATTGCATAGAAACAACAAGTACAAATAATGTATCAAAATGTAACAAAATATTATATTAAATGCTTTGAAAATTATAACCAACCTATATCATGTAAAGTTAAACAAAATTTCAAAGAATTTAATGCATTAATATTAAAAAAAGAATACAGAAATACCAATTATCACATTAAAATAATAGAAATTATAATGAAATTTAAAAAAATAAATTTTTATTTTTAAATTGGGGTGTGTTTTGACATACACCACTGTGCTCAAATTACAATTTTTTTTTTTTATTAATTCATTTTTGCATTTATTCATATACACTCACACACAAACATTCACATATATTAAAAACACATTATTTATATTTAAATTGCAAATTCAAATACATTTTAAAATGGAAGAAGCTCATAGGGTAAATCAAATTTGGTCAATTGAAGATGCAAATAGATTATCTGGTGAATATAGAAAAAGGAAATCCAATACACCCAATATGACAGATTCTCATATTGCCGAGGCTATATTTAATGATAATAAATTTGGAACAAAAACATTACATCAAATAAGAGGAAAGATTGCTCATGTTAAATCACCAAAACCAATCAAAAATAAACAAGATGAACAAGTTAATATGAAATCACCAATTAAAATGGATGCTATTGGCAATGGTATTATTACAGATATAAAAAGAAAAGAATTTTTAGTTGATGATAATGAATTTATTCAACAAAAACATGATAAAGAGGGAAAAGAAATTGTTTTAAAATCACCTAATCAATTAGTTACTAATAATGGTAGTGGGGATGGCAGTGGAAATGGTAATATTACGGGTATAAAAAGAAAAGAGTTTTCTATTAATGATCAAAATGATAATAATGAACAACAAGAAGAGATTAAAAAATTAAAAAGTCAATTAGATTCAATTAAACAATTAAAAGATCAAACTGAAATTGAAAATTTAAAATTAAAACAAATTAACTCAAGTTTAATTAATGATTTAAAATTATTAAAAATAGCATCACTACAAACAGTATCAAGTACATCTGGTTATGGTTTTTATAACACTTTCAAGAATATTAGTAATTATCAAGACACTACAATGATGTCAAGTAATTCAGCAGAAATTATTAAATCACCATCAACTGATGATATTGTAATTGTATTCCCTACATTCTCAGCGGGTGAATTAACAGTCAAATATATTGATACTACTGATGGATGTTATCACATTGAAACAAATACAAAGAATAATTTATTTAATAATACTACAAAATATTTAATCAAATGTATTGATGGATATAGTAGTGTACCATCACCTTGTAAAATAAAACAAAATGGAAAACAAATCAGTGCATTACTATTAAAGAAATTGGAAATACCAGTGTTCACATTATATGATGATGATAATAATGATTAAATTTACAAAAAAATAAAAAAATAAATATCTTTTTCATAAAATAAAATATCTAGATTTTCACGCCCTAATTGATTAAATAAATTATTTTTCTTTCTATATCTATTTATCAAATTTCTAAAATTTTAGTCATATTTCATCTAGTTTAACAACGCAGTGTCTACTAATTAGTGATTGATCATGTTTATGTAACACATTGTTATCATTGAAATGAAGAAAATATAATGATGATTTCACCAAATACAAACATGTTTTTATTAACATGTAAATTTTGACATAGCCTCTACATGCATGTATGTGATCACAATTGTTTATTTGTTTCGTAAAATGAAATTTTAAAAAAAATTAAAAAAAAGTTTGACTTTAAATTAATGTGTTTTTTGTCTGTTGCTTTGTAGTGGGAGTGCCATTTTTTTCATAGTGTGAATGTTCTACGCTTTAAATTAACAAAAATGACTTTTTTTTTTTATTTTTTTTTCAATTTTTTTTTAAAAATAAAAACTCGTCTCACACACACAATAGTTTAATAAAATAATAAATTAAAAACAACTATGGATAGTTTATTACAACAAGAATTAAATAATTATAAACAATTGATTATGTCAATGAAATTAGAAATACAAGAAAAAAATCAATCTATTATAATGCATCAACAACATATTCAAATATTAAATAATGATATATCAATATTAACAAGTACACAAATATATTTAATTAGTGAAAATGCAACATTGGGAAATTCAATTGAATTTTTAAAAAAAGAAAATCAAAAATTAATTGATAAATCAAATAAATTAATATTACAAAATACAAATATTAAACAAAACTATCATAATTTATTAATTGAAAATAAACAAATGGTTGAAAAGAAACAAATAGTTAAAGTTCAAAATACTGTTTTAAAAAGTATAAACTCATCATTAAAAAATGAAGTATTATGATAATGATAACAACTGATCAAAATTCATTAATTGATGAAATTATATATCAATCTAAAAATAAAGAATATTTAAAAAGTAGAATTATTTCATTAGAGAATAAATATTACAATAATAATAATAATAATATATCATCAATACCAATATTAAAAGAATCAAATATAATATCATCAAATTGTGCAGCAATTATATGTAATAATAATGATGGTGATATTTATATAATATTTCCAACATTTTCAATTAATAATACAACAATGAAAATCAATGATACATTAATAGATGAAAATTATCATATTGAAATTGAATATAAACATAATACATTCACTTATAAATCGAATCATTATATAAAATCAAACCCCCACTCACTTCTCGTTTCGATTTTTTTTCTTTTTTTTTTTTTTTCTTTTTTTTTCATTTTCATTTTTTTAAAATAGTGTAAACAAATAAAACATAAAATATTTACAAATTATGCCTACATATAATGCCATTTGGACAAAAGAAGAAGGAGAACAATTATATAAATACTACATACAATACAAAACACCATTATTACCTGATAGTGAAATAGCAACCACAATATACAATGATAAACTATTTGAAGGAAAAACATTGATTCAAATTAAATCAAAAATAGGTCATGTAAAACATGACCAAGCAAAACTATTACCAACTCCTAAATTAATAAAAAGAAGTTTAGAATGTGAAGATGGTGATGAAAGTGAAAGTGCAAGTGAAAGTGAAAGTGAAAGTGATAGTGATGTTGGTAGTAATGATGAAGAACAAATAAATACTGACCCATCACTAACAAAAACAGGGGCAAGAACAAGAACTATACCTATATTACCATCATCAATAATAACATGGAGTAAAGAAGAGTCAGACTTACTATGGAAATTATATAATGAAAAAAAGGTACCAGGAATGACAGATGCTCGTATAATCCAGGTAATATTTGAGGAAAAGGTATTTAATAGAGCTAGACTTTCACAAATAAAGTATAAGATTTCAAGTTTAAAGGGTTTATATGGTAAACAAAAGCCATCACTACAACCAGCACAAATACCATTAGTAAAACAATTACAACAAGTACCAAAATCAACATCACCACCATCACCACCATTATCCAATAATAGTAGTTTTGATAATATCAATAAAAAAAGGAGAACTGAGAATACAAATAACAATAACATAGAAGATAATGAACAAAATAGAATTATCAAAGATTTAAATAATCAATTGAAAGTATTAAAGAATAAAACAGATATAGAAAGTCATTTCATATAATACATCTGCAATTATTAAATCTTCAAATAATGATGATATTTTCATTATTTTTCCACAGTTTCAAATTGACGAAAGTACAATTAATTTTATAGATATTGTAGATGGTCGTTATCAAATTGAAATCGATTCAAAGAGTAGTTTATTTGTAAATAAGACAAAATACTCTGTAAAGTGTATTGAAGGATACGGTAACCCACAACAATGTAAACTTTCTAAAGATGGAAAAGATTTAAATGCATTGGTATTACATAAAACTGTAATGCCAGTATACGTATTTAATAACTAATAACATATTCCCAATAAACATCTACTGTATTATTAAAACACAACACACGCAAACACACACACACACACACACCTACAAACAAAACACAATGACTATTTTATTTATTATTTATTCATTATTTATTGTGCTTTCATCTGCTGGATGTATAAGGACAGGTAAATTTAATAATAATCTATTCATCCGCTATAGCCCTGGTACCACCAGGATCACCAGTATTTTAGTTATAACTAATAGTATTGTGTTAATTTGGGTTTATCCCTAAAGAAAATGTATAAATTTAATCATTGTTTCTTAAATAAATAAATGAAAAATTATACAATCGTTTATTGTGATTAATTTTATCGATTAATTTTTTTGATTTTTTTTTTTTTTTTTTTTTTTAAATTTTAAAATAAATTAAAAAAAAAAATAAAAAAAAAAATTTTGGTTTTAAATTTTTTATATAAAAATAAAATTTTTTTTTTAAAAATAAAAATTAAAA
>JACAFY010019196.1:0-12686 GCA_015252635.1 Dictyostelium capitatum | reverse complement strand
TTCTTTTTTGTGGGTTTTTTATTTTTTTTAATTTATTATTTATATTTTTTTTTTATTTTTTTTTTTTTTTTATAATATTTTTTTTTTTTTTTTTTTTTTTTTTAAAAAAAATTAAATTGTTTTAAATTTTATTTTTTTAAAGATACAGATATACAGATATATAACATGAACACCAAATAAGAAAACAAAACAAAACAAAACCTAAAAAACTAAAAAAAAAAAAGAGAGGGGAAAAAAGTAATATTTTAAAATTTTACCTTGTAATTATGTACTGTTGTTGTGTGAATTTGATGTATTAAATTTGGTTGCTCGGGTAGTGAGCTTGGTTTTTTTTTTTGTTAAAAAAAATATATATTACTTAAAATATATAAAAAAATTGTAAATGTCAGCACACAATAATTTTTGAAGTATTAATTTTTTTTTGTGTTTATTTTAAAAACAAACAAAATGTAAAAAAAAAAAAAAAAAAAAAAAAAAAAAAAAAAAAAAAAAACGGATTTTCTCATAGGAACATTAAAAAAATAAAATTTTTATTTTTTTAAATAAAAAATAATCGAAAATATCCTTCGTGATTTTTGATTTTTTTATTATTTTTTTATCAAACACAATTTAATGCTTGTGTCGGATTTGATAGTTTGAGATGCTGCTGATATATTCTGACTTTGATTCTTTGAAATAGAATATGTATATATTCCATTCTCTTTTATTGGTTTATTTAAAAATGCGGATTTATACAATTCTAAATTTCTTGCTTCTCTTTTTCTTTATTTATAACATTACCAACACCATTATCAGTAGCGTTACGTAAACTACTAATAGTACCGGGAATCGTTGCAGATCAACAATATTACTAACACACAATGGTCCAAGTGCAGTAATAAGAGTTTCAATGTTTAACTACACCAACCTTATTTTCAGTGTTGATAATCTCATTTTTGGCGCAATTTCAAAATCAACCCAATAAAAATTGGAAAATTTGAAAATATAGTCGGTTACGCATAAAAAATTCCACACTTATAGAATTTTAGATAAAATAGATGCTTAAAAATTTATGTGTAAAACAAAGTTGAATTTCACACAACCACCCAATACAATACTTTTTTTAATTGTGTATTATCTATCTTTCTATCTATCAATTCGATATTATTTCAAATACAAATCAAAACAAATAACTTGTAAATGTTTAAAGAACTTCTTTTAAAACATATAAAAAAAAAAAAAAAAAAAAAAAATTTTTTTTTTTTTATAAAAAAAAAATAAAAAAATAAAAAAATTTATAAATTTTTTTTATCAAAATTTTTAAAAAAAAAAAAAATATTGTTTCAAAAAAAAAAAAAAATAAAAAAAATGTAAATTTTTAAAAAAATTTTTTTAAAAAAAAAAAAAAAAAAAAAAAAAAAAAAAAAATTATTTATTTATATCAAAACACACTTCCAAAATGAAATAAATTATTTAATGTGTGTATATACTCTATGACCTCATAAAATAACATTTTTTAAAAAACGTAAATTATAAAACGGCATTGAAGGGTAAATTTTCATTTTTTTTAAATTTATTTTTAATTACCGAAACTCGATTTTTTTTATTTTTTCTTTTTTTAATTCATTTTATACCATTATATTTTTAACACAATTCACATAGACAACTAAATAATTTGTTTATTTATAATTTATAATTACATCCAATTATACCCTTTTCTACAAAAATCGAATTTAAATTTTGAGATTAAATTAAAAAAAACCCCCACAAACACCTTTTTTACAAATTTTTGCAATTTTTTTTTTTGTTTACATCTGGTACTTTTTTTTTAAATAACAATTTTTAATATAAAATCAAAATCAACAACAACATAGTAATAACAATAAATAATAATAATAATAATAAACTGTATAAATAAAAAAAATGAATAATCAACAAGATATAATATTACCTAATAATAATTCAATAATTGAAGAATCATTAGAATCAGAAGAATTTACAGAACCAAAAGAAAAATGTGGTGTATTTGGTATATTTGCACCAGAATTAGATGTTAGTAGAATTACATTTTTTGGATTAGTAGCATTACAACATAGAGGTCAAGAAAGTTGTGGTATTGCAACCTATGATGAATTTCAAAGTGTTCATGTTGAAACTGGTATGGGATTGGTTAATCAAGTATTTACAGAAGCAAATTTGAAACCACTTAAAGGTAAAATGGCAATTGGACATACACGTTATTCAACAGCAGGCAAAAGTACAATTGTAAATGCACAACCAGTCATTGTTCAAACATTACATGGTCAAATTGGTATAGTTCAAAATGGTAATTTAACAACAGCTAAAACATTACGTAAAGAGTTAATGCAAAAAGGTGTTGGATTCTTTATAGATAGTGATGTTGAAGTTATTACACAATTACTTTCAAATAATCCAGATGGATGTGATCCACATAAACCAAATTGGGAAAATAGAATTGCACATTTTATGAGTAAAGCAGAAGGTGCATATGCATTATGTTTAATGACACCAAATGGTATTTATGGTGTACGTGATTCATTGGGTATGAGACCATTATGTTTAGGTTCATTGGATGTACCATGTCGTGATGATCCAACTAAATCAATTACACGTTATGTATTGGCATCTGAATCTTGTGCAATTGGTACAATTGGTGCTAAATTCATTAGAGATGTACGTCCAGGTGAAATTGTACATATCAATGAACAAGGTATAACATCATTTATTGGACGTTCACCATCAGATAATCCAGCATTATGTGTTTTTGAATATGTTTATTTTTCACGTCCAGATTCTTCAATGGAAGGTCAATTAATTCATATTGTACGTCAAAGAATGGGTGAAACATTAGCAAGAGAATCACCTGTACCATCAACATGTTCATCATTGGATACAATTGTAATTGGTGTACCCGATTCATCATTACCAGCAGCAATTGGTTACGCTAAACAATCTGGTATTCCATTTACAGAAGGTTTAACTAAAAATCGTTATATTCATCGTACATTCATTCAACCATCTGATCATTTACGTCAACAAGGTATAAAATTGAAATTTAATCCACTCACTGAAAATATTCAAGGTAAAAAAGTAATCCTAATTGATGATTCAATTGTTAGAGCAAATACAATTAAAGCATTAATTAAATTGATTAGAGGTGCTGGTGCAACTGAAATACATGTTAGAATTAGTTCACCACCTGTACTTCATCCATGTTATATGGGTATAGATATGGCTACACATGATCAATTAATTGGTCATAATAGAACTGTTGAAGAAATTCGTGAATATATTGGTGCTGAATCATTACAATATCTATCTTTGGAAGGTTTAATGAAATCTGTTAATGTTGGTATTAAAAAACAACCTGAAGATCCAACTAGTAAACCTTGTTTTTCAACTCCATCTCCAACAATTCCAAAAGTTAAAATTAATGATAATAATCAAAATCATTGTAATGCATGTTTTACTGGTGATTATCCAATTAGTTTGGATTTTTAAACAAAAAAAAAAAAAAGTATAATAATATAACAATAATAATATAAATAAATATAAAAGTAATAATATATATAATATAAAAATTGATATTGTCTTTTTTTTATTTATATAATTTTTTTTGGTTTTTTAATTTGTTTTTGTTTCTTTTCAACAATTTTACCATTTGATGATTCTTTTCTCTTTTTACTATTGTTATTATTATTATTATTATTATCTTTTTCATTATTATTGGTTTCAACATTATTTTGACCAGGTAAATTAAAAGTATTTTTACCTTTTCTTAATTTAAATTTAGAAGAAGCTCTTTCATTTTTTGGAATTGTAGAGAAACTTTCTCTTTCAACACCTTTAGTTCTATATTCTTTTTTCTTTAGACCATCAACTTTTAATGATAACATCCAATCAGGTACATGTGAACCAGATTGTTTCATTGCATGAACAATTGTAGGTAACATTGGGGTATCAGCATCAGTATAGAATGTATAAGCAGTACCTGGTCTACCAGCACGACCAGTTCTACCAATACGATGAATATAAGATGCAAGAGTATGTGGAAAATCAAAATTTATAACGAAATTAACACCTTTGAAATCCATACCACGTGCCATTAATTCAGTACAAATTAATACCCAAATTTTACCCATACGGAATTTCTTTACAATTGTATCTCTTTGAAATTGAGTACGTTCTGAATGAATTACATCAACATTGATTCCATCAAATATCAATTCTTGAAATAAATCATGTGCTCTTTCTTTTGATTGTGTAAATATTAAAATTGGTGGTTCCATACCTTTTTGAATTAATTGTCTAACTGCCAATAATTTACCTTCTTCTTTTCCAACATAAATTAATTTTTGATCAACTGTAATTGCTGCAGCATTTTGTTCACCAATTACAATTTTAATTGGATTCTTCATGATACTTGCTGCCAATTGTTCAACTGATGCATTCATTGTTGCACTGAATAAACAAATCTTTAATTTTGGATTTTGACATGCTGTTACAACTGAATCTACTTGTTCTTGGAAATTTCTATCAAATAATTTATCTGCTTCATCAAATACTAAATATTCAACTTTGTTTAATGATAATAAATTTTCTTTAATTAAATAAACTAATCTTAATGGTGTTGTAATTAAAATATCTAGTAGTATTGGTTATGTTAGTATTATCAATCATTTTTGTATATTTGTATGTATGTATATATGATAGTTACCATAGTTTTTAATTAAATTTTCATTTGTTGATTGATTATGTAAATTTTTTGATAATACACAAATTTTAAATGGTTTACCTTTTGAAAGTAGTCTAAAATTACGATAAATTTGTTGTGCAAGTTCACGAGTTGGTGCAATGATTACAGAACGGAAACCTTCTTTTTTTGGTTCATATAATGCTTGAAGAATTGGAATTGAAAATGCAGCTGTTTTACCTGAACCAGTTGGTGCAATTGCAACAACTTCACGTTCTTTTAATAATGATGGTATAACTTGCATTTGAATTGGTGATGGTTCTTTGTATCCTAATTCTTCAATATTTTTAATTAAATATTTTCTAACTTTAAATCTATTTTCTAATTGTTGAAATTCAGTTAATGGGTCTGGTATATCTGTACCTGTAACTTTAATTCTATTTTTATTTCTTAATGTTCCAATTTCTCTTTTATGTTTATCTTGTGCTGTTTCTTTTGATATTTTCTTTGGTTTTTTTGATTTAGTTTCTTTTTCTTCATCGTCATCATCTGAATTATCAGAGTCTGATTCATTTGATTTATTAAATAATTTTGCATCTTCTTCTTCTTCTTCTTCTTCTTCTTTTTCCTCTTCTTCATCAACATCATCATTTAATTCTTGTTTATTATATTCTTTTTCTTTTACTTCATCATCATTATCACTATCACTTTCTTCTTCAACAAAATCTTCTTCTTCATTATCTTTTTTATCTTCTGTTTTTTTGGTTGTTGATGGTTTAGATGGTTTAGCTGTTGAAGTTGTGGTTGTGGTAGTTTGTTGTGGTTGTGGAGTTGAATTTTTAAAGAAATGAACTTTATTATTTGTTTTTGTTTGTTTATCTAAATCTTGTGATGATAATCCATTGAAAATTCCAATTTCTTTTTTATATTTCTTTTTATTAAAATGTATACCATTTCCAAGACTATAGAAAATACTGTTATCCATTGTGTATTAAAATGTTTTGTGTGTGTATGTATGTATGAATGATTATAAATAAAATTAAAAAAAAAAAAAAAATTTAAAAAAACGAAATCAAAAATTTTTGTCGTTTTTGCATTTTTTAAAAAAATAATTAAAAATAATAAAAAATAATTATTTTGCTTTAATATACAATTTTTATATATTGTTTGATATTATCAAAAATCATCATTTTAAATAATTTATTATTACTCTCATTAGTTTATTTAAAAATATAATTACAATATCTTTTATATAAAATTAAAAATTTCTTTTTTTTTTTTTTATTTTTTTTTTATTTTTTTTTTGAATTTTTTTATATTTTTATTTTTGAAATCAAATTTTTTCCCAGATTAAATTAATTTTGGATATAGCGATATTATTTAAATCAACAATGGGACAAGTTGAAAGTACAAATAAAAATACATCAAAAGCAGGAGGTGTAATAAGTGGTGGTAGTGGTAGTGGTGGTAGTCAAAATTATTCACAATCAAATCAAAATGTATCATATACCAATTTTAATACCGATAATAATGATAAAAGTGGTAGTGGATCCATTAGTAAAAGTACTAGTACAAATGAAATTATTACAATTAATCAATTAGAAAGAAAAGAAGAGTTTGAACCAGAATTAAATATATTATATAATACACCAATTGTAAATATACACATACATTACAATAATGATACCTACCTGTCTTTCACCCCTCATTTTATAAAATAGACTATTAACTATAATATACAACTACCATCACACTATTTACAGTTTTATCCATTATTAAGTATAGATGATGATGAAGATGAAGATAATAATCAATTAAATGATGAAGAAAGGTTTATTCAATTTTTAAAGAAAAAACATCAAATGACAATACCTGAAATGGATCAAAGAGGTTATTTAAATTTATGTATTGATATTCAAAATTATTTGAAAAATTCAACTGGTTACATTCATGAAAAACAAAATGAAATTCTACAAAAAATTAGAGATGTTGAAATCAAACAGGCAAAGAAAATAACAAACATTATGCAATTGAAAACAAGTGATGCTACACACGCTCAATTTGGTGTAAAAGAAGTATTGGATAAAGTAAAAGGTAACCTTGATAAATCAAAAGAAATCATTTTTAAAATTACAGATTTAATAGATAGAATTGAACAATGTTTACCCGAAAATGAATTAATTGAATTAAAAGAAGAAATGAATGCAACTTATGGTCCATTAACAAATTTATAAAAAAACAAAACAAATAATAAATAGATTATTTATTCCCCTCTCTTGTACATAACAAATTATAATTACAGTGTATATACCTTTTTATTTTTTCATTATTTTTAGGAGGTGTGTTTTTGAGGTAGTACTCTTTCAATCCTTTGAATTTGTGCAATACAAAGCGAATACAATATGAAATTGAAAATAAAGGAACATGCCGATATATCAATTCAACCTCTTGAATAAAAATTGTTAATATTAACAATGCACTCAACGTGTGAAGTGCTGAAAGATATTAAACTTTCAAGAACAGATACTACACTTGATTAAAGCTATTAAGCGTTTAAAGAAGATACTTTTTTAGAGCTAGTTTCAAAGTTTATGTTGGTTCATATTCACAAATTGTTCCATATGGGAAATTATAATTTAAAATGTGTACTATTGAAATTTAATTAGTAAATTTTTGTGTGAGGAAATTTCTCAAAAATAATAATATTAATTATTACTATTATTTGGATATTAATACATATTAGTATTAATGATAACATTATATTGTTTACTTCATTCCATCAATTGGTTTGTTGTTGTAATTTCTTTTATCTAAAGTCAAATGAAATTATTTAGTTTAGATAATAAAAATATAAAAAAACCTTTAAATTTATTATTGTTATTTAATTTTATGTTTATTCTTAACAACATCTACCAATTTTCGTATTATCTTGATCATTTTGACCAGGTGAAATAGTTGGTTCAGTTATTGAATCAATTATACGTTTTTTAATATCTTTTGCCAATGTTATAAAAGCTTCTTCAACATTTGTTGAATTCTTGGCCGATGTTTCAATAAATTTCATTCCATAATCATCTGCTAGTGCTTTACCTCTTGATGTTTCAACAACTTTTTTCTCTACCATATCACATTTTGTTCCAATTAGCATTTTATTAACAGAATCTGTTGCATGTTGTTCAATATTTCTAATCCAATTTCTAATGTTACCAAATGATTTTTCATCGGTAACATCATATACTAACAAAATTCCCATAGCACCACGATAATATGCAGTTGTAATTGTTCTAAAACGTTCTTGACCCGCAGTATCCCAAATTTGTAATTTCAATCTTTTACCCTCCAATACAATTGTACGAATTTTGAAATCAATACCGATTGTAGCTATAAAACTTGGTGTAAAAGAATCTTCTGAAAATCTTAATAGTAGACATGACTTCCCTACACCACTATCACCAATTAAAAGTAATTTAATTAAATAATCAAATGCTGGTTTATTATTATTTGCCATTTTTATAAATATTTATATGTATATTGTGTTTTGTAGTTGTTTGTAGAGTTTGGTTTATATTTCAAATACATTTTAAAAGAAATTTAATTTATATTAAATTTTTACACCATAAATCAAGTATAATTAGTTTTTTAAGTTATCATTAAATTTTTCAAACTAAAAAAAAAATTTAACACCTGGCCAGAATTTTCTTTGAAATTATTTTTAGTAAAAAAAAAAATTAAAATTTTAATTTTTTTATTATTAATAGATTCGGGAAAGTAATAATCTCGTATATTATATTTTCTTAAAAAAGTATTTATTTATATATATAAATATGTATATGAATTTTATTTAATTTGTTAGTGGAAAAAAAACTATTGTTTTAAACTTTTGTAAATGAAATTGTTTGGAAAGTTGGATTTTGAACAGATGAAACAAAACCAAATGAATAAGAACCACCAACTGGTAATGAAGCAACATAAGATGGTAAAACGTAATTATTTGAACTTGTTGATTTTTCAACATTCCAAATTTGAGTTGGATTCCAATTATTTGAATTAATTTCAATTGATTTAATTGCAGTGTTTTCATTATTTGTTAATACAACTCTATATTGATAGAATTGTATACCATTTGTATTCCATTGATTATCAATATATGTTTGATATGTAATTGAATTACTTCCAGTTGGTGGATTAGTTGGTTTTGGTGTAGTTGTTGGTGCAACAGTTGGTTTTGGTGTTGTTGTTGGTGTATTACATGGTTCTCCATAATATAATTTTGGACATTGGTCATATGATTTAATCTATATATATATATATATATTTATATAATAATTTAAACTTGTTAATAATCAATTAAATTACTTTTTTTAAAATTAATAACAATAACAATAATACATACAACAATAGAATAATAAAAATTATTTAATCTAAAATTTGCCAAATCTGGTTGCGAACAAGTTAATTGTGTATTAATTTGTCTTAATCTAACATTTGAATTACTAGCACGGATACTAAAATCATCAATTAAAAATTTAGCACCAGAATAAAATGGTTGAATCAATCCATCTTTGTTACACATTGTTTCATAGGTTTGTAAATTGATTAAAGATTCTTTTGGTACTAATTCACCATTTGAATAAACTAAATTACCTTTGTAACCTTCTTGTGCTAATGATTGACTATGAACACCAGAAATTGAAATTTGATAACATTTACTTGGATCATTAAAAGCTGAAAAAAATTGTTGACATGATTGACCATTAACAATTGATGTAGATGAAGAAATGAAAAATATTGTTGCAATTAATGAGTATAAAAGTTTCATGTTTTTTAAAATTATTTTTATTTATAAATTATATAATAGAAATATAATATTTATTAATGTTTGTTTGTGTGATTTGATTAAAAAAATGAATATAAATATTATATTTATACCTTTTTATTTTTTTATATTCTTTAAATTTATTTTTAAATAATATTACATTTGTTTGTGTAATTATTTAAATCATTCCAGAATGTTTCAATGGGCTTATCAGTGTGTAATTTATGTAATTATATATGTTCAGTTTTTAGTTGGTAGATAATATAAATTTACTATTATAGTTATTAAATCTGTCCAATTAAGATAAAAACAGTTTATTTGATGATATCATGACACTTTCATTAATAAATTATGTTATTAACACGTGAAACTAACATAAATTTACACAGACACACACTCACACAAACTCACCCTAATATACACATACACAGATGTGTACGTTTGTTGTATAACCCCTTTAAAAATTCATTTTTTTTTTATATTTACAATCTTTTTTTTTTTTTCTATTTATTTATTTTTATATGTGAATGATTAATCAGTACCTGTTGATGTTCTATTCATTGAATTAATACTTAATTGAAGTAATCTCATATTGTCTATTAATTTCTTTATTATACAATTTTTTTGATATGCGTCCTATAGATAATGGTGTTTAAGTGGTGTTAATATTATATATTATATATTGTAGTGGTTGGTTGGTGAAAGTAATATGAATAGTACATACTAATTTTAATTTTTCTAATTCATTTGATAATGAGTTTTGATCTTTATCAGTTGTAGTTGCAGTAGTCATATTTTCATTATCAGTTACTTCTTTATCATTATTATTTTCATCACTACCATTATTAATTTCAGTATCTGAATCTCTTTCTTTTATTTTTAATTCTAAACCAACAATTTCTTTAATAATTTTTGAAAGATTAATCATTGATTCAATACAATTTTGATTTAATTCTTTAATTTTTTCACTATCATTTACAAAATTTAAATTTAATGTTGGTAAAGTTGATGAATCTGATTTATTATTGGTTGTAGTTGATGAGGGTGATGATAAATTACCTGTATTATTTGTTGATGTATTATTGTTGTTTGTATTGGTATTTACATTTTGTTGTAATTGTTGACTTTGTAATTGTTGATGTGCTTTAGTTGAAACTTGATAAACTATAACAGGATCTGATTGTATAGTTTTTAATTGTTTAACAATTGCTAATATATTTAATAATAATTTATGTATTGATTTTTCACCTCTAACTGCTAATGAACATATTAATTCTTTTTCCATTGTGTAACAATTATTGTTTGTTCGCTTAAAGTTTTTCAAAAAAAAATGAAAAAAATGAAAAAAATTGAAAAAAAAATTAAAAAAAATAAAAAAATTAATTAATTATTTTACATTTTTATATTATATCATATATCTAAAATGTTGTCGTTTTTTTTTACTTGTACCCTTTAAATAAAAATAACAACATTTGTTGATACTATTTAAAATTTGTGTTAAATTTTATAATTGTTTTTATACTTGATAGACAACAACCCACACTTTACAAATTAATTAATAACACCAACACACACTTTGTTTTTATATGAAATGAAATTAATCGAATTTCTTGATTTTAAAAAAAGTATAAATAATTTTTTAAAATTTAAATTATTCATTAATCAATTACTTAAATATTTATTAAATTATTAAAAACTATATTATTAAAATCGAAATTTCAAAATCAATAAAAATGTTATTCAGTATGTATTATTATTATTATTTATTGAATTATTTTAGAATATAGTATTAATTTTATAATTTATTTTTAGAATCATTTTCTTTATTATCATCAAAATCCTTATCATCATCAAAAAATAATACTATTGAATCTAATAATAATTCAAGTTTAATAATATCATTTTCAGATAATTTAACAACAAACAAATATATCTGTTGTGCATTTTATACAAGACCATGTTTTGAATTTTAAAAATCATTGTATTCAAATAAAATAAAATCAAATGTAAAATATATACTGAAAAGAACGATTTAAAATAAAAATAAAACTTGTTGTATTTAAATTAATTTTTTCTAACTTGTTGTTGTTTTCATTTTATTTACTCTACATTTTTTTAAAAATAAATCGTTAAATTTCGATTTAACGTGTTACCTTTAAAATGTCTTTAATAAATTTTAAATAAATTTTTGCTTGTATGATGATTTTTAAATATTGTGTTGTTTTTAAATAGTTTCTGTGGATTGTGTGTTGATGTTTTTTTTACTTGTTGTTATTTTTATTAATTTTATTTTTAAAATTACTGTTTATGTATCACAACAACATTTAATTTACAAATACCAATGTAATTTTATCTGTTAATAAAAAAACACTAAACATCGCATTGTCTTTTATTTTTTTTTTTGTATAAATAGAGTTTTTTTTTTTATTTAATTATTAAAAATATCATAAAAACATACAATTATTTATTTAAATTATTTAAAACAATATAAAAAACCAAAAAAATCTTAAATTTAAAATGTTATTCAGTATGTATCTTCATTTATATTTACCATTGTTTGAATAAATTATTAATAAATTATAAACAATAAAATAGATTCATTAATTTCATTTTCATCAAACTCATCAACATCATCTAATATTTATGTTGTTCAAGAATCTAATAAATCTATTGATTTTAATGGTAATAATACAATTGTTGTTAGAAATAAAACAACTTTTTTTACAAGACCAAATTATACAATGTAAATTACGCATGATGTACCAATTAAAATGCACGAGCAATTTTTATAATAAAAACAATCAATAAATATATTATTTAACTATGTACCAATAAAATTTTTGAGAAGAAATCTGAAAAAATTATTGTGGTAAAAAAAAAAATTGAGCAATTTTTTTTTTTTTTTTACCTGAAAGTGTTAAATGATGATTTATCGTTGCCTATCGGTGTTAGTTACTGTTTATTTATTTTACTTTTTTCTATTACTTTAAATTATATTTATGTGTTGTATTGATTTTTGCTACTATATTCTACTTTTATCTTGTTAAAAAAAAAAAATTGTTCCCAAAAAAAAAAAAAAAAAAAAAAAAAAAAAAAAAAAAAAAAAAAAAAAAAAAATTTTAAAAAAAAAGAGAATAAATAAATAAAGTGGTAACAAACCAGGGGGGAAAAAAAAAA
>JACAFY010019186.1:0-12687 GCA_015252635.1 Dictyostelium capitatum | reverse complement strand
TAAAATCAGATTTTGAATATCAAAATATAACATGTAATTGCTATGATTATGGAGAATGCAATGGATTTGATGGAACATGTTCATGTGATGAAATCGCAAATGGTACTAAATGTTCGGATAATTTATTAAGAATTGATTCAGTTATTAAAGGTGATGGTGATTTTATTTTAATCAAAGGTTTATTTGGTACAAATATAACAAGATTAACAATAACAATTGGATCTGTACCTTGTACTCAAGTATCATTTACCACTGATTATTATATTTCATGTATTCCTCCTCCACTTCCAACAGGTACCTCTATTACCAGAACTTTAAAAGTTATTGATTACAAAGGTTATTCTGCAACAAATTATTATAATAAAGGTTGTTAATATTATTTTTTAAATACATCGAGTAATTGAAATCATATTAAATAAATAAATAATAATACATCAAATTAAATATGTGTTATTACTTTTGTTAAAAAAATAAGTTTAAACCTATTGTTAAAAAAATATATAAACCACATCACACACAAAAATGTTAATTTTTTAAAAGTAAATATACCAATAAATAAAAATACACACAACTGATTTAAAAAATAAAATTGTATGTTTGTGGTGGTTCAGTGATAGAATTTATTCATATAAATAGTAGCTATATATATATATATGGGCAAATAAGTTAACTCATTTGATTTATTTTATTATCTGCTACCTAATTAAATTAACTAGTTAATTCTATCACTGAACCACCCCAAGAATAGTTTTATTTATTTGAAAAACAATGTTAAATAAACAGCAAATAATAATATTAAAAATTTCAATAGTATAAATAGAATTTAAAATTGATTGAAAAAATAATAATTCAAATCATTCATTATTTTAAATATTAAAACAAATATTAATATAAATTCAAATATAAATAAAATGACAATTTTAGGTATGTTAAATTTAACATTCAAAATTCATTAAAAAATAATTATATTTTATACTAATTATTGTTATTTAAATATACAAGCCTCAATTTCAACTATTGGTAATATTAAATCAATTTCTAAATCTTCAAATGTATCATCTTTAAATGCACAATCATCATCACAAATGTCTATAAATATGATTCAATGTAGTTCTAATTCTGGATGTGGTAATTTACAAGGTTCAATTATTAATAGGGTTGTAGTAACCACAAGTTGTATAGTTGGTGGTGTTTTGGGTGTAGTAGATGGTATTGTAACTGGTTTAATTGGTAGTGGTGGTTGTAATTAATATTAATATATTAATATATATTAATTCTCAAATTTAAACTATAATTTATTAAAAATAAAACCACCCAAATATGTACATACAAATTAAAATTATTAAAGTTTTATAGTTTTCTTAAGATTTGAAAGATATAAATAAATAATCTACAATTAAATTATTATTTTTAATTATGAAACAATAAATAATCACGAAAATCAAATATATATTTTTAATATAAAACCGTTTAATTATAAATGGTAATAATTTGTAAAATTTCCAATTTGGAATTAAATTTAGTATTTTAAATGATCTCAGCAGTTTATCAGTTACTTTTATAGTAATAATTAAAATTGATTTAATAATTACTTTCTATATTAAAAAATTTTAACACACCAACACACTAAAATTCAAAAAAAAATGATAGTGTTTGTTGTTTTTGAACATAAAAAAAATAATTCAAACACCACACACTCGCATATAGAAATATTAATGATTAAAGATATATATCTAACTATTGTAGCAATATGTAGATAATAAGTACTTAATGTGAATCATTAAAATAAATAAAAAATAAAAATGTATAAATAGATAAAAAAATTTAAATAATTATTCAATTCAAATCAAATCAATAAATCTCTAACATTTAAACTTTATTAAAACTATAAAAATGATCTTTAGTATGTATTTACAATTATATAATTATTAATAAAACATTTAATAAAATTATAGTATATTAATTTTAATTTTAAATCTATTTTTTTTTTAAAAATAGCATCTCTCTCTGGTCTCGGTAATGTTGGTTCAGTATCAAAATCATCAAAAGTTGCATCATTAAATGGTTCATCATCATCAAATCAAGGTGTTAATAACGTTCAATGTGGTGGTTGTGGTGGTTACGGTTATTCAGGTATTAATATTGATTTAAATGTTAATGTTAATGTAAATGTAAATGGTTTATTATATAGAGGTTGTGGTGGTGGTTGTTACAGATACTGTTGAATTAAAAACAAATTGTAAATAAAACTAAATTTTGAAATTCTTTTAAAAATGTTTATTATTATTATTGATTATTTGACATTGTAATTCTTCAATTTAGGAGGTTTAAAAACGATTTGATTATTCTTTAATTTGTGTGTTTGGCCTCAAATTTCTAAAAAAAAATAATTTTATTTAATTTTAATGTTAATTTTAAATTATTTGTGTTATGTTGTACAACTTTTACATGTTTTTTTTTTTAATAAATCCGGTTTTGGAATGAAATTTAGTAATTAAATTATCTGAGCAGTTTAAATTTTATATATAACCACATACATTACCGTTTTTATTTAATTTGTGTGAGTGTGTGTTTTAATTTTTCTATTATTGTTATTTTGGTATATAAAGTAAATTGTTATTCATATTAATGATAATGTACGGATACATCATATCGGTAATTTGTAAATTACCAATATATCATTTTTATTTATAGTTAATTACAAATTACCATATTCAAACATATAAATGATAAAATAAACAATGTATATCAATTCAAATTCAATATTATTATTTACAAAAAAAAAGTATAAATAGAGTTTGTTTCAAATAAAAAAAAAAAATAATTAACATTTAAATAAATAAGACTAATACTATAAAAATGATTTTTAGTAAGTAATTAATTATTTATAAAAAGTAATTGTTAAATATAAAATATTAATATAGTTTTAAACTTTTTATTAGCATCTCTCTCTACTCTCGGTAATGTTGGTTCAGTATCAAAATCATCAAAGGTTGCATCATTAAATGGTTCATCAACATCAAGTCAAGGTGCTAATAATGTTCAATGTGGTGGTTGTGGTGGTTGCGGTGGTCACAGTCATTATTCAAGTGTTAATATTGATGTAAATGTAAATGTTAATATTAACAGTGTATTATACAGAGGTTGTGGTGGTTGTTACAGATATTGTTAAATTAAATTATTAGATAATTTTCAACTATGATAATTTTAAAACATTGTAAATAAAATCAACTTTAAAATTGTCTTTTTTTATATTAAACTTTTTATATTTTTTTCAATGTTAACTTATTAAATGGACTATATAATAATCAAAACAATAAACCCCATTATTCATATTATCCATATTAAAGATTGATTATTATTAACATTAAATCTTAAATAAGTATTAATCAAGTTGTATAATTTTAAAAAAAAATTATTCCCAAATTTGGAAAATTGGTTTTTTAATGATCTAACCAGTTCATCCATTATATTTTTATAGTAATGACATGTTTGAAAACAGTTAAATTTTTAACGTCTTTTTAAAAAACAAATAACCACACTTTTTATTATTTCAAATAAAAAAACAAATAATTTGTGTGTTTTTTAATTTTTTTGTTGTTGTTATTTTAATTAAGTAAAATCATGTTTTTTCATTCCATATATGTATAAATGCAAATAGAAACAGTTCTAATGGTAATATATATGTGGGATATAATATGAATTTAAATTACCAACTGATAATTTGTAAAATACCAATATGTCATTTTTATTTAAAAGTAAATTACAAATTACCTTAATTAAAATAACTGACATAAATGATGGAAACAACAACATATAACAATTTCAAATTCAATTTCATTATTAATAAAAAAAAAGAATAAATAGAAATAAATTTGAAAAAATTATTATTCAAATCAAAATAAATCAAATACTAAACATTTAATATTTAAAAATACTAAAAAAATAATACTATAAAAATGATCTTTAGTAAATATTAGAATTATATAATTTATATTAATAAAATAAAATATTAATTATCATTTTAATTCTTTTTAATACATTTTTAATAAGCATCTCTCTCTGGTCTCGGTAATGTTGGTTCAGTATCAAAATCATCAAAAGTTGCATCATTAAATGGTCCATCATCATCAAATCAAGGTGCTAATAACATCCAATGTGGTGGTTGTGGTGGTGGTTGTGGTGGTGGTTGTGGTGGTCACAGTCATTATTCAAGTGTTAATATTGGTGTAAATGTAAATGTAAATGTAAACGGTTCATTATATAGAGGTTGTGGTGGTTGTTACAGATACTTCTAAATTATTCATATGAATAAATTACTACATTATTGTCAAAATTGTAAATAAAAACTATATATATAAATATTAAATGAAACTTTATAGATTTATTTAATACTTTTAATTTATTTTAAAATTAATATTTTTAAAAAATTTATATTTATAAACCCAATGAACTAACTAAAAAACCAAGACCAGCTGATACAATTCCAACAGTTATTAATAAACCACTAACAAGTCCTTGATCTTTATTTGATCCTTGTTGTTGTTGTTGTAAATTATTTAAAGATGAATTATTTACTGAATTTAAATTTTTACTTTTTGAAATTTTACCAATTGAAGAAATAGAAGCTGGTAATAAATAGTTAGTAAATAAGTTTTAAATTACAATATAATATTATTCTACACATACAAATAATAGTCATTTTAATAGAGTTGTTGTAAATTGTATTTAAAATATCCAATGAAATATTTTATATTTATATTATTTTTTTCACAATTCTATAAAAAAATACATGTCTATAACTGTTAAAAAAGATATTAATACTTTAATACTTTGTTTAATATAGCTACATATAGATATAATTTATCAAATAGTACCTTTATTTTTAAATAGTAACATGTACATATATATTTGCTTATACTTTTAGGTTTAAAAAATCTAATTAAACAATGTTTATAAAACCGAACATTTGTGTTTGGTAAATACAGTAACACACAAATGGTCACCTTACAAATTTAGCATTATATTAACGAATGTTAATAATTATACCTATAGTTAAAAATTTAAAAAATTAAATTTAAATTTCTACCAAACACCTTCTTTAGTTTTATCTTTATATTGAATAAGGTAAAAGATACAAATATAGATAATCAATATTAAAAAAAAAACATGAAAACAATTAAACTTAATTTTTATTAATTATCTGTTAATATAAATATAATCATTTTAATTATAAGTGTGTGGTTGTTTTAAAAAAAAAATTATAATTTATATGTACCACTTATACGGTATTATAATATATTTAATTTATTGTAAATAAATTATAAAAATTATTAAAATCTGACCTAAAAACTACACAATAGTATTCAATCAAAAAAATTTGGGTATTAAATTTACATAACTGGTTGTTATATGTATCGTTTTGAATATCGATGATATTAATTTATTTGAATTTAATTTCTTGATATTTTAAAAAAAAAAAAATGTGTGTGTATATTAAAAATAGTAAATAACAATATTATAAATTGAAATTTGATTTTATTTTTTTTAAATCATTATAATAATATAAAACAAATAAGACTAATACTTATTAAATTTAAAAATGACTATAAGTGGTATGTGTAGTATAATATATGTATTTAATTTATTGAATGAGTATTAATATTAATTTAATAATATTACAAATTACATAATTAATAGGAGCATTTTCATCATTTGGAACTAGTAATACATTACAAGTTAATAATAATAGTAATAATATTACAATGTCTGCATCACCAAATAAATTTAATAATTCAATTTTAGGTTCATCATTAGGTGGAGGTGGTAATTCATTTAATCAAGGTTCAAATTTCCTTGCTTCAAATGTAAATACATCTGTAATTACTGAAGAATTCTCATTTGCTTATCATCCATGGTAAAAACATCAAATCAAATACAACACAATTGTATACCTGTAGTTTATAAAACCTTTTTTTTTTAAAAAAATTTATTTGTATATATATATATGAAAATAAACAAGTTAAACTTTATTATTAATTAATTAATTATATATTTATAATTGTTTAATAAAATTTCTTAATTTATCTCTATATTGTGATGGAGAAGTTGAATGAATTGCAGTTTGGTGAGTATTTTTATCGAAAACAGTCCACATTTCTTTTGGTTGATTTGCAGCTTCAAAAAGGAGAACAGATTGAGCATGTGGTACAACTGGATCGTGAGTTGCATGAATGAAAAGAATTGGTTTTGGTGAAATTTTATCTACCCAATTCAAAGGAGTATCTTGTGGAGTGATATTAACACATCCACTGATAATACGATATTCAGTGATTTTCAAGATTGCTTGAATAATGATTTCTGGTGGATTCTTTGGTAACATTTCATCATATGGTGATTTAATGAATGGGAAAAATGAAGAGATACCAGCGTCTAAAAATCTAAAAATGTTATGTCTCCAAGCAGAAGTTGCCAATGCATATGGACTTTCAGCGATAACACCATCAATTAATTCTTTATCTTTACCTGCTGCAATGATAACACTACCACCACCTAAAGACATACCAGTGAGTATTAATTTATCACAGTATTTGGAAAAACGATCATCTTGTTTATTTTTTAATAAACGAATTGCTGCACGAACATCTTTATGTTCACGATATGAGTATCCTACACCTCTTGATTCACCATCACTATTACCAACACCATCAATTGAATCATAATTTAAAACTGAAATACCTTCTTGATGATATAATTCAATTTGATGAAACCATTCATAACGATCTTTACCTGAACCATGAATTGAAATAACACAAATATTTGCATTGTTTTCATTTGATGCTGGTACCCACCATCCCCTTATAGTATGATTTGTATCATATGCTGCAAATTCAATATTTTCATAATCTATACCAAATGTTGTTTTTGGATCACCTGAATTATTTGTTAATCCTCTCCACCATGGGAAATATAATAATGATTGACTTGAAAATCCAATGAATACTGCTGTCAATAAAAGTGTAATGACAAGAAACATAATTGAAATTGTAATTAAAAATTTATTTAAACATGATGTTGTTGATTTTGATTTCTTTACTATTGTATTATCATTTTTATTATCGTTATTCTTTGTTTTTGTCATTTTTTATTATTATACATGTATATAGTTTTTTTTATAAAGAGAAGAAAAAAAAAAAAAAAACTACAAAATAACACGAAAAAAAAAATGAAAAAAAATAAATAAAAATCAAAATTAATTATTTTTAAAAATCTTTTCCATGGTACTTCTAAAATTATCACGCCACCAAATATCTTTTTTCTGAAATCAAACGACATAAACACTTTTGCACGCAATCTTTTTTTATATTTTTTTTTTGTATCTTTTATTTTTATTAATAATTTATGTGTATGTGATGTTGATTGTTGTCGTATGTTGGTATAGGAGTGAATGTATTATTATTTTTATTATTTATTTTTTTATTTATTTAATTTATTTTACAAAAATTTTGAATCAAAAGTTAATTACCTTTTACTTTTTTGGCACCAACCCATTTAATAATCGAAATATACATAGGTACCTTGTTCAAATTCATTTGTAATTTCTTTTGGTTCCTCATGACGACGGAACCAAGTTAAATATTTTTTATGGTATCTCCAACCTTGTTTCTTTAATTCTTTAGCTGCTTGATATTGTTGATAGGTACCTTGTTTAAAGTAAAATATGAAAAACAATGTATCGATATCAAACTTTTCAAATACATTTGGTGATTCAAATATAGCCAATGGTGTTTGTGGATAATATGGAGGAACTATTTTTGGATTTCTTGGAATGTATGTTGGTATTCTTTCGTAATCTTTATAATCTGGTAAATTCTTAAAACTAATTTCCATCATATGTTTAGTTAATAGCATTGATTCATCGAATCCTAATTGACCACCATTATTTTGTTGTTGTTGATTATATTGTTGTTGTTGTTGTTGTTGATTTGGTGATATTCCCATCGTTGATTGATTTGGCGAAATTTGTTGTTGTTGTTGATTATATTGTTGTTGTTGTTGATGAAGTAATGCTTGTTGTTGTTGTTGTTGATGTAATAGTGCTTGTTGTTGATGAAGTAATGCTTGTTGTTGATGTTGTGGAATTTGTTGATGTTGTTGATAGGTACCATCATTCATTCTAGATAAAGTTGCAGATGAAATTTCAGCCAATGTACCCGGATATAAATTTGATGGATTATCAAATGTTTCATTATTTTTACTGTCATCTGTATCTTGACCACCTTGTTGTTTCAAGTTCATTTGTGATAATGAATCTGAAACATCACCAACATCATTACCTTTTCTAAATTGTTGTTGTTGTTGTGCCATTTGTTGTTGTAATAATTGTGCTTGTTGTTGTTGTGCCATTTGTTGTTGTAAATGTAATTGTTGTGCTTGAGCTTGAGCAGCTTGTGCTTGTTGTTGTTGTTGTGCTGCTAATTGTGCAGCAGCTTGTGCTTGTTGTTGTGCTTGTTGTTGCATTAATCTTTGTGCCATTGGTACGTTACCCAATGATGGGAATTGTTGATTTGGTACAGGTTGTTGAATTTGTGGTTGTGGTGTTTTTGTTGTATTATCATTCTTGTTACCACTACTAATATTTGATTTTGTTACAGATGAAAAAGTTGGTGATGATGTAGTTGTTGATGCTGATGCTGCTGCTGCTGTTTTTGCTGTTGGTGGTTGAATGTTGTTATTAGGTGATCCAATTCTAACTCCACTATTACTTGATGATAAAACTGGTGATTTATTTGGTAATTGCTGCGATATGGGATTATTCGATATTATTGGTTGTTTAGTTATAACTGGTGCTGTAGTTGTTGTTGATGTAGTTGTATTATCAGACTCTGTAATTTTGTAGAAAGTTTGGTTAGTATAACTATAATTATAATAACAACAAATACTAAACATTACCTTCTTCGGAATTTGAATCTTTTTTAGATGAACTTTCATCATCATCGTCATCATCATTATCAGAGAAATCATCGTCATCGTCGTCGTCATCATCAGAATCTTCATCGTCTAATGAGAAATCAAAATCTTCATCTTCCAAATCAATATCGTGTGATTTAAAGTTGAAAATGGAATAAATTTCTTCTGGTTCTTCATAAGTGTCTTCTTGAGTATAACTATCTATATAACATTCAACGGAATCTTTAATTTTTTCAATTTCATCAGATGCAATACGATCATCTTCCATCATTCTCAATAGAAATTCCAATGCAAGTAAATGATATTTATGATTATTTGTAAACTTTTGTAATGATTCCACTCTAGATGATTCTGTTTTTCTTTTTCTAACTGGTATGGATTCCAATTCACTATCAAATTGTTCCAATTGTGATCTAATTGTTGAAATTGCTTTATTTGCCCATACTCTAACATGTGTTTTTGCCATTTCATCTTTTGTCGATGAATCCAATCCTTCTTTTGAATATCCTTTCTTTCCTTCTCTTTCAACATTTTTAAAATGATCCATTTTCTTTATTTTGTTTTTTTTAAAATTAATTAATATCTAAAGGGTATTGAGAGTTGGTTTTAGAGAATGAGTTGTTTTGTTTTTTTTTTTTATTTATTTTATAAAAAAAAAAAAAAAAATGAGAGAGATAATATGATGATTGTTATTATTTAATTTTAAATTTTTAAATAAAAAAAAAAAAAAAAAGAAAAAACTCTTATTTACCCATTATGGTTTATTGATTAATTGATAGATAGATGTGTTATAAAGATGTATTACTCATTGAGAGTGTGGTGGATATAAACAATAATTGTGTGTAGTAATAATGTAATATTTACCATTTCTATAGATTTTCTTGCCTCTAATAGTGCAGATTTATTTTTAACATCATTTGATGCGATCCATGCTTTTATTTGATCTCTATATCTTTGAAGTTTTTTAATTTCTTTCTTTAAATCACTTTCATATTTCTCTTTTTGATTTGTACTTATTGCTGAATATACTTTTTTTAATACACAATCAAATTCTATTATACCATCTGCTACTTTTTTTAATGTTTTATCAATTTCACCTTGAAGTTTTCGTGTATTCATTATATTATGTATGTGTGTATGGTTGTTGTTGTTGTTGTTGTTGGTGTTTATTTACAGTTGGGTTGATGTTGTTGTTTATTTACAATTGTTGGGTGTGTTTGTGTTAATTGTTGCTATATGTTTATATCGTTAAAAGTATGTGAATACTTTTTGTTTTATATATATAACTTATTATGCGTGTTTAAATTATATTTAATTATTGTTATATCTCCAAATAAATATGCAATTTCTAAAATTCCACTTGAAAAAAAATAAAAAAAAATGAAAAAAATTTTAAAAATTCAAAAAAAATATTTTTTTTTTTTTTTTTTTTTTTTTTTTGGTTGAACTTCTACACAAAGATATCTTTTTTGTTATTTGATTAATTTTATATGTTTTTTTTTTTCTTTTTTTTTTATTAGTGTGTTTGTTTGTTTGTTTGTTTTTTAAAAAGATGGGAAATGATGTATTGGGTGTTTGAGAGGAGGGTATATAAATGGTGAGTTATTTGTTTGGTTGGTTGATTGATTGAAAAAAATGTAGTTATTCGATTAAATATTTTAGGTTTGTGGAATTATTATTATTATTACCTTTTTTAATATTTATTGATATTATTATTATTGTTGATTTAAATTGTTATTTTTAAAACTGTTTTTATTATTATTTATTATTATTATTATTATTATATTATTAGTTACAACATGGTTTCTTTTTTTGTTGACCATTATCAATTGGTGTAATTGGGACTCTTCCAGATCCTGGTCTTGTTGTTGGTGTTTTTGGAAGTTTTTTAGCGATTTCAACAAATAGTTCATTGACATTTTGTGATGTTTTTGCACTTGTTTCCATAAAAAGTAAACCATTTTCTTCTGCGTATTGTTGTGCTTCCTATAAAACCACACAAAGTAATTAATATTTATATATAAATTTTGAGATAACCTAGTTGCAAATTGTCACCTGTCTACACTAATAATAATATATCTATAATCTACTTACAGCTGTTTCAACTTTACGTTTAGCTGCAAGATCTAATTTATTACCAGCTAATGCTATAACAATATTTGGACTTCCTTGTCTTTGTAATTCTTTAACCCATTTTATAGCTCTTTCAAATGAATCTTCTGATCTAATATCATATACAACAATTGCTGCTTGTGCTCCACGATAATACATTGGTGCTAATGTATGATAACGTTCTTGACCAGCTGTAAAATTTAAGGGTACTATTAATATATATACAAACTTTTGCTGTTATATATTGAATAAAACAATAATATTTTACCTGTATCCCAAATTTCAAATTTTACTGTAGTATCATTTAAACAAACTGTTTGTGCTAAAAATGCTGCACCAATTGTACTTTCTTGATAGTCTAAAAAATGTCCACGTACAAATCTCAATACCAATGAACTTTTACCAACTGCTGCCTCACCCAACAAAACAAGTTTAAATTGAAATATTTTATTATTATTATTCATTTCTTCTGTTTATGTATGTGTATATATGTATTTTGTTGTTTCTGTTGCTGTTGATTATCCTAGTTATAAATATATTATATATATTAATATCACAATACTATATATAAAAAAAAGATTTATTATTATTATTTTGAGAACCAAATTGCAAATTTTTTATGTAAAAAAAAAAAAAAATAAAAAAAAAAAAAAAAAAAAATAGTTTTTCAAGCAACAAGAGGTGTGATGATTCTTTGCAAACTTTTTATATAAACAAATCAAAGAATATATTCTTGATTATGTTGAAATAACAAAATGAGAAAGGTACTAATTTTAAATTAAAAAAAAAAAACCATATAAAAAAAAACCATATATAGAAATTTTTGTGATTGATTTGTGATGAAGTTGATAATTTGACGATGACTGATGGTGTTTATATTTTTAAATTTCAAAAAAAAAAAATAATCCTTACGCAAAAAAAAAATGTTATATTAACCTATAAACTAATTTCTAGGTTTATTATTTAAATATACAACACAATTATAATTATGGTGGTTGTGGTGTGAAAAAAATTAAAAATGAGACAACTACTTTTTTTTTTTTTTGTGTGTAAAATTAATAAATAAAATTTGCTTGTTGTTGTTCTTCTAAGGAATGTAATAATAATAATTGTAACTATTAAACAAACACCTATAAATAAATTTGATTTCTTTTTCTATATTGCCCTGTATTAGTTTTGTGTATTTCTATTGAATATTATGTTATTGTTGTTGTTGTTTATAAATAATAAATAAATATTGGATGACTGTCTTTTTTTATGTGTGTATTGAAAAATAAAAAATTTAAAAAAATAAAAAAAAAAAATTGAAAAAAAAAATTTTAAAAAAAATACTTTTTTTATATCATTAAATTTGACTACACTTAAAATAAACATGATAAACAAATACACACATAAAATTGAAAAAAAATTAATTATTTCTAAAATAATATAAAAATGTATGGAGTGTTAATATAGTAATTATATGTTATTTATAGTAAAAATATATTTTTATTTAATTTTTTTTTTTTTTTTTTTTTTTTTTTTTTTTTTTTTTTGTTTTGTTTTTTTTTTTTTTTATTGGTTTTTTTTTTTGTTTTTTTTTTTTTAAAAAAAAATATTTTTTTT
>JACAFY010019176.1:0-12692 GCA_015252635.1 Dictyostelium capitatum | reverse complement strand
TTTTTTTAAAAATTAACTTTATTTTTTTTTTTTTTTTTTTTTTTTTTTTTTTTTTTTTTTTTTTTTTTTTTTACATTAAAAAAAAAAAAAAAAAAAAAGATTTTTTTTTAAAAAATATCTATCCTTTGATAAAAATAAACATGTTAAAACTAATAAATAAAATAAATAAACCAATACTATATAATTCTTTAATTAGAAATAATATAATTTATAGTAATAATGGTGTTAATTCAAAATTATTTATTAATCAAACTGGTATTACTGGTAACACAATTAGATTGTCAAATGGTATACACCACATAAATAGATATTATTCAATGAGCTTTAAAAATATTAGAAAAGAAGAATCAGAATTAATTAAATTAATAGAAAATGAACCAAATAACTATAAACATTATGAATCATTACTTTCAATTATTGGACCTCATGGTAAAAGTAAAATTGGTAATAAAGAAGTATCACCATTAGATTTAATATTAAAAGTAATTGATATTGAACCAACATTACAAGGAGTATTTTATACGTTATATGTCATTATGGTTAAAAGTAATGGTGATGGTATTGAAATTCAAAATATAACATTATTAAATGGTAAAACAATGGATTTAAAACAAATTTTATTAAAAGAAATTTCAAACAATCCTAGTTCATCAGAAGTATATTTACGATTATCAAAACATTTAGATGATAAAATTAAAGAAACAGTAAATATAAATGGAAAAGAATTTGATAAATTATTGTGTTTACAAGTTGCATATGCAATTAATAAAAATGATCCATTTGCATTAGAATGTTTATTCAATTATATGGATGAAAATAAAATTATGTTTTATAATTTAAATGAAATTATTAGTATTAAAGAAATTGCAATTCAAAATTATTGTATCAATAAAGAAAAAACATCATCTTCAGTTAAAGGTTTAATTAAATATTGTAGTGAAAGTAATGGTAATACAATTATAAAATTACCAAATGGTAAAACTGTTACACCAAAATCAGCAATTTTAGAAAACATTCAATACCATAAAACAAATCCAGAATTATATTTTTACCTTGCAAAATTATTGGTAAACAATTATGAAATTGTAACAGTTGATTTAAAAACAAATGAAATTAAACCATACAAAACAAATAGAATTGAATTAATGAAAACATCAATTGAATATAAATTAAAAGAAATTAAACATTATAGAAATAATAATAATGGTGGTGAAATAGTTAATATGGTTATTATAAATGAATTATTATCAACATTATCATTTGCATATCATTGTTTAGCAACATTTATTGATAATGATGAATCAATTACATTTTTTAGTGAACCTGGTAAACCATATACAAAAAATCAATTATTCATTAAATCAATTGAAATAAATCCTAAACCATTTTTAAAAGGTAGACAAGATTTAGCAGAAAACATGTACTATAATGAAAATGAAATTATTAATGGTATATCATTATCAAGAATTGAAATGTCAAATTCAATTATATCTCCTTTAGCAACTGATGAAATATCAAGAAAATTCAATATAATTGGTTATTCATTATTATCAAAATATTATAAACAAGATAATAACATTGAAAAATCATTATATTATCAACAATTATTATCAAATGAAAAACATAATTTTAAATATGAAATTATTGAATATATAAAATCATCAAATGATAAAAATGATACATTATATCAATTATTATCATTACAAATGGATGAAAATGAAAAATTATTAGTTAATGGTAAAATGATGAATAAAAAAGATTTATTATTAAAAGCAATTCAAATTGAACCATTAAATCCATTAAATTATTATGAATTATCAAAATTATTAAAAGATCCAACATCAACAATTACAATTTTACATGGTGTATTAGTTACAAAAACAGATTTACTATTAATTTCATTGAAATCAGATCCAACAAATTCAGATGCATTTTATTCATTATCATTATTTGCTGATGATTCACATACTGCAATTGAATTATTAAAATCAACTTTAACATTTAATCCAAAACATTCAGAAGCATATTTAAAACTTGGTATTTTAATGAAACAAAATTCAATTGATAACATAGTAATCGAACAATCAAAAGAGTTTTCATTAACAGATACAGATGATCAAGGTGAATTTAATATGTCAATTAAAAATCAAAAAATTGAATATCTAAATAGAGATTCTTTTAAATTATCAAGAAAAGATTGTTTTATTAAATCAATAGTTTATTTAAATCAATTGGAACCATTCGTTATAAATCAAGATTCAAAATTAGCATATCATCATTTAACATTAGAAATGAAAGATAATGAAATACAATTCTTTAGAACTAAAGATGAAATTCTTTCAGAAATTAAGAAACTAAATTAAATTTTCATAAAATTCTCACACACACTCTAAAGATAATAATAATAAATACATTTATATATATATATATAAAATAAAAATATACTTACAAATTTCTTAAATAAATATTTATTTGAAACATCTAAATATTAATATAAAACAACGTTTTCATACGAATAATATAATGTATCTAATAAAAAATAATTATTTAATTTGGTTGGTCAAAAATTAAATACAATGAAAGATGACATATTTAATGTTTATAGCTGTTAGCAACAAACACCACAACTGTTTAATTATGTTTTTTTGAAAAAATCTAACCCATAAATGGTGAAAAATAATATAACAAAATAAAATAAAATTTCACCTATTAACACATATTACGATTTTTGTGTGTGTGTGTGAATTTAGGGGTAGTGTGTTAAACAACAAAAAAAAAATAATAAAATGTCTAACCCACACACACACACATACATATAAAACTTTTAAACAGTTTACTATAGTTATTTTTTATATGACATATATAAATCGGTATTAGATTTTTTTTTAATTATTTTATTATTTTAAACCCTTTTTTTTTTTTTTTAAAAAAACGCATATTTTCCTTATTTTGTAAATTATTTTTTATTAATTTATTTAAAATTAAATATTTAAATGAGCTATACTAAAATTTTTTTTTAATTTAATTTCCGCTTTGTGTTTTTAAAATAATAACAAGTGAAAAACAAATAATTAACCACAATACACAATTTATTTTTATATAGATTATTTTATTTAATTTTATTTAAATAATCATTTATCTTTTAAAAAAAGGTAATTACTTTACATTACACACACACACACACATACACTCAAATACCAACAAACACACAACTAACTATTTAAATTTAATTTGTATAAAAATTAATTTTTAAAAATAAATATTTTATTTCATTCTTTTTTTTTTTTTGTTCTTTTAAATTCTAAATTATTATAAAAATACTACAGTATAGTATGTTCAATTTTTTTATAAAAAAATTATTTTAAAATATTACATACTAATTTATTTTATTTAAAATTAAATAGATAGTACAATAAATTATAACAACTTATATATAAATAATAAAATCAAAAAAATGTCATCAGAAAATATCGAATCATATCATCCAAATAATAAAAAAGGAGGATTTAGTAATAGTAGTTCAAAACCATATACATTGGATAATATTCAATATAATACACCACCAACAAATATAAATGAAGGATCACCATTAGTGACAAATCGTGATTATCCATCTGAATCATCTATTGATATTGGTGATGGTATTCAATCAATTGTAGATTTCAGAATTAAAGAAAATATAAATTTCTATAGTTGTTGGGGAAATACATTATGTTTTGCACAATTAGTATTGGGAACTTATTTATATTTTGCATGTGGTACTGATGATACTTATTTCATTTTAACAACAATCGCAATATTCAGCCATACATTATCATGTTGTTTAGGTTTATATTCAATTGCACAAAGACATGTAATTTTACTTATTAATGTATGTAATTATAAATTTATAAATGTTATTTTATTTGAGATGAATGAAATTTCTAATATATAAAATCATTTTTAACGTTTACAGTATACAATATATGCATTTGTAATTTTAGGTGTAAACATATCAGTATTTATCTTATCAGCTTTAACATTGAAGGGTAATTATCCTTGGTGGTTATTTATTTCAGGATTAATCGTTTTAAATATTCAATTCTTTGGTATTAGATATTTAATTTCATTAATTTTATTATTAAGAGAATTACAAAATCGTGAAATTCATACAAATATTGTAAATACACCTGTATTAGCTCAACCAATTTATGTACAACAACCACCACAACCACAGCAATATCAACAAGTTTATCCTGGCCAACAATCACAACCACAACAACAATATTATTATTATACTACCCCAAATTTTAGTCAAAAATAAATAAATTTTAAAAGTTCAATATATATCATATTAATTTAAATTATAAAACATCATATAATAACATAACTAAAATTAATTATTTAATTTCAAAATGATATGGTGAATTATTGTATTATTGAAATATATTTTTATTATTTAGTTACTTTTAAATGTGATTTATAAAGTTGCAATTTTACCTTAGATATACTAAGGTTGTAGATTTTATGTAGTTTCAACTAAAATTGGTTGAGTATCTCAAGTATTACCACCTCATATGATAACCTAAAAGTGATGATTTAGAAATTAACAGATGTAATCATAAAATTAAAATCAACACCATTGGAAACATGAAGAAATTAGATTGTAATTGATGTTGCATGTGGAATGGAAACTGTTTATGATATTAAAAAACACTGAAATTATTTCAACAACAACATGTTATATATCAAATAAAAAGTAACAAGTACACAATTTATATAATTATAATGTAAATCAAAATCAATTTATTTGTTTATTTATTTATTTATGATAATTTAAGAAATAAATATTACCATTTGTATCAGAAGTTACAATATGATTTTGATAGATATCCATAGAAGTGATTGGAGAATTATGGATAAATTCATTTTCAATTGAAGCAGTATTAAAATTCCAAACAATGAGTGAACGATCATTTGATACTGAAACAAGACGGGTTGAATCCAAGAATTTTAATGAACTAATTGAAGATGATTGGGTAGTGAGAATTCTTTTTGATCTCTTTGTTGAAAGTTCAAATAATTCAACAACACCACTGAATGAACCAATTGCAAGATATTTATCATTTGGTGAAAATGACAATGCTGTTATATATGATGAAATTGAACGATGAATAATTGGTTCTGTTAATCTTGGTGAAATAATTTTAACTTCATTTAAACGTGAACCACCTGCTAAAAAATCACCACTTGTTGAAAATTGAACTGATTCAACCCAATCTGAAAATGTTGACATTGTACTTGAAATACGTTCTGATGGATTGAATAGATTGATTTGATTTGACCAATTTGAATAAACAAATAATGATTTTGAATCTCCATCACTAGCAGTTGGATGAACAGATGATTTTGTAATTTTACCAATTGTTTTTTCTTTTGCAATTATATTCCATTGTTTATTGTAAACTTGTAATGAACCATCTTGGAAACCAACAAATAATAATTCATTACGATCAAATGTAATTGTTGTAACTGGTGATTCAAATACAAATGTTTTAAGATTAATTTGAGTTTTAGCATCCCAAATTTGTAATACACAATCATTACCTGCAGATGCAACAAATTTACCATCTTTTGAGAAAGCAACTTGATTAATTGGTCCTTTATGTGCTGATATTGTAGCAGTTGCAGTTGCAAATTCCCATAATTTAACAGTACCATCATCAGATGATGATGCAAATGATAATGTTGTTGATGAATCTGATGATGATGATGATCCAAAACCAATACTTGATGAACCACTACCACCAGTTGAAACTGGATTAAATTGAACTTGTTTAATTGAACTTGAATGACCTGATAAAGTGGCAAGACAAGAACCAGTAACTGGATACCAAGATTTAATATAACCATCATCAGATGAAGAGAATATTCTACCTGAATCATCTAATGAATTTACAACATCACTAATACGAGTATTATGACGAAGTGATGTAATTTCATTACCAAATTGTGAATCCCAAACTCTTACAGTACCATCAAATGAAGCACTAACAATATACTTTTGATCTTTTGTGAAAAATGCTTTTTCAATTGAACTTGTATGACCTTTTAAACAAAGTTGTTCAGTACGTTGTTTAATATTCCAAACACGTAAATTAAAATCCCAACCACCACTAACTAAACGTTTTGAGTCTGGTGAAAATGTACAGAAATTAACCCAATCTGTATGACCAGTTAAACGATATAATAATTTACGAGTTGAAGTCAAGTATAATGCAATTGAACAATCACGTGAAACAGTTGCAATATAAGTACCATCTGGTGAAAATGTACAATGTTTAATTGTATTTGTTGAACCTTGAGTTGATAATGTTTCAGTTAATGTTGATCTTGTCCAAAGTTTTGTACTGTAATCATCTGAACATGAAATTAATTGGTGTTCATTTGTTGGATTAAATGCAATACAATTAATTGGATCATTATGTGCTTTAACAATTGAATATTCAATTGCACCAGTTGCAACATTCCAAACATTAATTGTTAAATCTTCAGAAGTTGATGCAATTAATGAACCACTTGCAGAAAATGAAATACTTGTAATAGCACGTGTATGACCATGTAATTTATTACCAATTGGACGATATAATGTATTTGAAGATACATCAAATAATCTAACTGTACAATCAGTTGCACCAACTGCTAATATTGATGATCCTTTAACTGGTGAATATGCTAAACAATTTGCCCAACAATCACCACCTGGAATTTGAAAATTACTTAATTGATTACCCAATGTTGATGACCAAATTTTAATTGTTGAATCATCAGATGCAGTTGCAATATAATTACCATCTAAAGATAATGAACAATGATTAACTGATTTACTATGTGAACCTAATACTGAAATTAATTTCTCTGATGCAATATCAAATAATAATATATCGTTTTTCATTGTTGTTGCAATAATTTGTTTTGAATTCAATGTGAATTTACATGATTTAATTGAACCATATAATAATGATTGATCAATTACATGTTGTAATCTTTGTTTACCAATTGATTCAAATGGATTCCAAATTTTAATTGTACCATCCCAAGATGATGATGCAATTAATAAACCATCTGGTGACCAACAACAACTATTTACTGGTTTACTATGAGCTGATCTAAAATTTCTAAAAATATTTTTTTCATATGTATTGTAAATAATTACTGATGAATCCCAAGCACATGTTAAAAGTAAATTATTGTTTGTTGGTGAAAATTCACAATAATTTACAGCACGTGAATGATCTTTAAATTGTGCAACTTGATTACCAACTACTAAATCCCAAATTATTACTGAATTATCCCAACTTGAACTTGCCATTGTTTTACCATCATCTGAAAATGAAAAACATGAAATCCAATTTGAATGACCAATCAATGTTAATAATTCTGAACCATTTGATGATTTATAAATATGAATAATTGAATCTTTACCTGCTGATGCAATCATAGTACCATCTCTACTATAACAACATGCAGTTGCACCATCTTCTAATCCAGTTATTGTTTGTTTATTATTATCTTTAATTTGTGGTTTATTTAACCATTCAATCCATGTTGTATTATTTGATTGTGTTGATGTTGGTGTTCCAGCAGCACTAACTACTGTTGGTGTATGAGTTGGAATATTTGCAGCAGCAACTTTATGACAATATGAATTATTTGGTTGATTATATGCTTGTTGGAATGTTAATTCAGGTGATTTTGAAAGGATGTGAGTATTTGATGAAACAAAATCACAAAAATCTTTAATATGTTCCAATAATTCTTTATTCTTAATTAAACGTGATGGAGCATTCAATGAATTCTTTTCTTTTTCATTTACTAAATCATCACCAGTAATTTCTAAATAATCTGAAATTAATTCAAATGCTAAACCAAATTTACATTTTCTTTCAATGAATTTCAAATTACATAATGTTTCTTCCAATTGATTAAATAATCTTGCTTTTGTTAAATGATATGGTAATTCTGAAAATGCAATTGATTCTTCACCACTCCAATGTTTTGTATTATCTGGATCTGCTTTATTTTGATAATAATTTGCTAACAATTTATGAATTTTAATTGAACTATCAGATTGTGAATGATATCTTTTTAAAATTGCTAATTTCAATTGATTATGGAAGAATTCTAAACCAATTTCATCTTTAATACCAGTAGTAGTTGGCGTATCAACAGAAGTATTTTCAAATGTTTGAACTAATAATGTTGAAATTGAACGATAAATTCTTGACCATAATGCAATTGGAAATTGTTGTTCTTTAGTTTCAGGTCTTGCCAATATTGAAAGAATATCATTTTCATATAATGGTACACGTGAACATGCAATTGAACCAAGAATAATTGAAATTAATTGTTTTGAATGTTCATGTTCAAGTCGATCAAGTATATCATCAAATAATTTTGGTAATGTTGATGCTAAATTTTTAATTTTATCTGTTAAATTTTCGAATTGACCATGATATCTTAATTCTTCACATGCCAATACTAAATATAATGGATTATTTGCATCAGATTTATTTAATAGTAATGACATTTGATTGTTATTTGCAGATTCATCCAATTTCTTTCTATAATCATCAAATTTACTTTTAACTAATGAATGACGATCTTTTAAATCCATTGGTGATACAATGATTTCAGTTGGTGGTGTTCTTCTACGACGAAGTACTTGTAATGTATGATCACCATCTAATGTTGAAATTAAAATTTTAACTGGTGATGCAATTGGTAACCAATCTAATGTATGTGCACGATTCTTTTTATCTAATTGATCAATACCATCAATTACAATTAAAACTTTTTGATTACCACCCAATGATGCTGCTTTGATTGATGCTTTTTTCAAAAATGTTGAAAATTGTACTTTCAATTCTGAATATTCAATATTCATTGGTATTTGATGTTCATTTAATGATAATTTTTGATTAATTTGATTGCATAATGAAATTAATGTTTTTCTAATATCAATTGAATCTGTTGTTGAACCAATGTAATGTGAAATCACTATGAATTGATCACGTTTATTTTTAGCGTAAACTTCTGGAATTGCTTTATTTACAAAATATGAAATTAATGACGATTTACCACAACCTGGTTTACCAGTTACTAAAAATGTATTTGATCTATTAAATTGTAATTTTGATGAACGACCACTACTTGAAAATGGTCTAACAATTTCACAAAATTTGAATAAACAATTTAATTCATCTTTACGACCAACAAAATTTTTACATTTTAAATCTGAATAAATTGAATGTTGATTTAATTCATATTGATATGAATTAAATGGTTCTAATTCAGTATTGATTGATGATTGTTCATTACCACCATGATGATGATGATGATGACCATCTAAATTAAATACTTTAACAATATTTGACCAAAGATCATCTTGAATTTTATTACATAAATCATCAAGATCAGTTGAAATTGGAACACCATCTGAATTAAGACCACCCCATTTAGCATTGTAAACATATGATGAAAGTGTTGATGATGATGATGAAATTATTTTTTCTTTTAATGAATCTAATTTAAAACTTGAAATACGATCTTCACAATCAAATTGATGTAGATATTGTTTTGGTACTTCTTTCATAAATGATGAATCACGAATATAAATCATTGAATTTGTATTATTTGATTGATTATGTTTTTTATTAAATGTTGAATATAAGATTTCCAATTCAGTGATTGAACGAGTTGTTGATAATTCTCTAATCCAATCATATTTTTCATCTGTAGGAATTTGATCTTTTCTTGGTGTCCAACCATATCTACCACCAAGTAAACCAATGAAAAATGGTCTACAACGATCAACTTCATCTAAACATAAATCAATTGAACGATTTCTTAATGATTCCTCTTCAGTAATACCCCAACGTAAATCAACCTCTGTTAAATGAATTCTATTCTTTAAACATTTTGCACGTAATTCTGGAAATACTGTTTTAACCAACATATTTCTTTCACCTTGCATATCTAAAAATGTTGATGAAATAAATACTTTTGCATTTCTCCATGGTTTTTCTTTAACAATCATTGGAATATTAACTGTTGTTGTTGATGATGGTACAACTGCTACTGTTACTTTATCATCAGTGGTTGTTGATGTTGTTGAAACTGATGTTGGTTTCTTTAATAATTCAGGAACACGTTTAATTTCATCAATTTTTTCAATGTATTGTAATTGTTGATCAGCACCACCACGTTCAGCAATGAATTTTAAAATTGATTCTGAAAAACCTGAAATGTAAACATCATTTTGATGACGATCTTTTTCATCAATATTTGTAGCGGATGAAAGTTGACCAGATAAATTAATATTTACATAAAGTAATTCTGGATTAACATCTTGACGATACTTTGATAAAATATTATTTCTTGATGAATCTAATGGATCGAATAATACATTTTTATCAGACATAATTAAAATATTATCAACTTTTGTTTTTGGTAATAAAAATTGATCCAATATAACATCAATTGGAAACATTGGATTTTGACCTTGATATGGAATATTATCTTGATAAACTTGAGTAATTAATTCTTTCATTGATTTCATATTATCTAAAATTGAATCTGATTGTAATTCTTGTACTTTGAAAAATGTTTGAGTTGATTCACCTGGTTTATAACCAACTAAATATAAATCACATTCTTCACAAACAAATTTACACATTAATGATAATAGTAATGATGATTCTAACATTGAATATTTACCAGCAGTATTTGATTTACAAACTGATTCTGTATCTGTTGATGTTACATAACAAAATACAACTGTATTACCACGAATTGGTTTAACATTATGAATTGTTGATAATTTAACAGCAGTATCTAATGCAGTACGATATTGATTAAATAAATCTGCAGGTGGATAATTTTGAATTTTAGTTTTCTTTTCTGATGACCATAATTTTAATTGTTCAATATCTTCTGGAATTGCATCATATGCAGCAAGAAAACGTAATGGAAATTGTTTTGAATTTGCAATTGTTTGATCATTTGTTAATTTTGAAATTATTGATTTATGTATAGATGATGGTACACCAGTAATAATCATATTACGTAAATTACGTAACATTGCCATGAATGGTAATTTATTTTTTGACATTAATTCTTCCCATGTTTCTGAATTATTACCTTTTGCTGATACTAATGTTTCCCATGTTTCTGGTATTGGTAATCTCATACGTTTACCTGCTCTTTCTGGTTCAAATGTACCTGGTAATTTATTTTTAATAAATTCTTCATATGACATTGGATATTTTTTACCAAGAATTGACATAATATTATATGTTGGTGTTGAAATATGTAATACTCTAATTAAATTTTTCAATGATGCACTTTGACTATTTGCTGCTTTATTAGTTAATTCATCTTTTTGTTCTGGATTCTTTTTAATCATATCCTTTAACTTCTTTCTTCTTCTTTTAATCTTTCCTTCAGTATTATATTTACCCAATTGATATGTATCAAATTCAATAAACTTTTCAACCATTACATTTCTTAATGATTTTGGTATATTATTAGTTCTGTAAGAAATTAATCATTACAATATATATGTTAATATAATGTATTATTATTATTATTTATAATATTTATATATATTGTTAAATGTTGTATTACTTACTCTGTAATTTTTGATAAAATTGTTGGTAATTCTAACCAATCTGATGGAATTTTAATTAAGAATTTGAAATAACGTTTCAAGTATGGTTGAGTAGTTGGAATTAATGATGATAAACAAATTAAATAATTTGCAACAGTACGAATACCTAATTCATCACGAGTATATAAAATTAATTTGAGTATGAATTCTGGATCATAATATGATAATTTGTAAACTGATGTCATAATTAATTCCAATGTTGGTGTTAAATAATTAACTCTTGGTTCTTTAATCATTGATGCTGATACAATATTAATTAATTTTAATTTTAATTCTCTAATTTCTTCTGTACCTAAACTTTCAATTGGTGAATCTTTTAAAATTTTGAAAAATTCTGATTGTTTTTGTTTGTTGTTGTTGTTTGATAATGATTGACCACTTTCTTCACCATTATTATTATTAAATTCTCTTGGAACTCTAGCGGATTGCGAATTTGTTGCTGGTGCTCTTCTACCACCAATTGATCCACCTCTACCACCTCTACTAATTGTTGGACCACCTCTACTTGATACACCTCTTGCAACACCTCCTCTGCCTCTTGTCATTCCACCACGTGAACTCATTTTTAATAATTGAATGAAAAAAAGTAACTCTTTTTTTTTTTTAAAAAAAAATAATTTTTAATATAAAATCAAAATTAAAAATAAAATATATAAAAAATTATTTATTTAAATTTGTTGACAATGCGATAAAAATAAATAAAAAAGTTTGATATATAGAAATAAAAAATTGTATATGTAATGTGAAAAATTTTAATATGAAAAAAAAAAAAAAAAAAAAAATAAAGTAATTAGAATTTTTTTTTTTTTGATAATTTTTTGATAAATATCTTCATCTCATAATTTTCTCATTTGGTTATCTTACAATAAAAAAAATCGTTTAATATGAAAATTGAACTTAGTAAATTCAATAAAAATGAACATCAACAAACATATCACACATTTAATGAACCACGATAAGAAATTCTAAAAGTACACTAGTG
>JACAFY010019166.1:0-12696 GCA_015252635.1 Dictyostelium capitatum | reverse complement strand
CCCGCCCCCACCTATCTAAACTATACTCTTTGGCGGGTCAGTGACATTTGTTTAATAGACAGTTTTTAAATATATATATTTAAAACATTTAAATTTATATCTAATATATGAAATTATTAAATGAAATAATAATAATAATATAATTATACTTAGTGGTACTATAAATCTTGCAGATACTTCATTTTCTTTTGGTTTTGAATTTGTAAGAAATAAAACAATTAATAAAATCATTGAAATTAATGTAAATGAAAATGTTAATTTCAATAATCTATCATAGATAAAGAATTCTTTTTCATAGTAATAATTAATCTCTGCTAATACTTCATAAAATCTTTGAATTGGTAAAATTGATGGAGGTATTGGATTTAATATATCATTTGTAAATAATCCAGTTTCTTTTGATCTTCTTAATATAATTTTATCTTTTTGATATGGATCAACCACATTTATTAATTGATGTTGTTTTTGTTGTTGAGATGATGATTGTTGTTGTTGCTGTTGAGCTTGATATTGTTGTTGAAAAAATTGTTGTAATTGTGGTTGTATTATGTAGTCTAAATTCTCGTTTTTAAATCCACCTTTAATTTCATTCATTTTATTGTTTGTAGCAATACTGTTATTTATATTTAAATATGTTTTTTCACTTTCTTTAAAGTTTTTATTATTGTTCATTTATTTTATTGTGTGAATGTAATTATTTGCGTATAATAAAAAAAAAAACAATAAATTAATTTTTTTTGTTTGTGCTATTTTGTTTTTTATTTTAAAAATTTTATAAAAATTGATAAATAATTAATTTTTTTATTTTGTGGTAAATTTCAAAACACAAACACGATAATTTTTATTTTTTTATTTTTTAAATTAAAATTAAAAAAAATAAAAATTTTGTGTTTGAAAAATATTAATATGGCATATATTACAAAAAAAAAAAAAAAAAGAGGTTTAAATTTTTTTTTTTAAAAAAAAAAATATATATTTTAAAAAAAATAAAAAAAAAATATAAAACAAAAAAAAAAAAAAAAAAAAAAAAAAAAAATTTAAATAAAAACTGATAAAATTGCGCCTTTTTTCAAAGAGATAACCAAATAAAAAATAAAAGTAATAATATCAATTTTATAAAAAAATAAATTGCAATCAAATAATCATTATTATAATAATTACAAAACAAGATATTTTTTTTTAATTTTTTAAATTTTATTGTTTTTTATTTTACACACATATGTATATGATATTGGGTTGTGTGATGATAATAGTATATAATTTACGTTAATATAGATATTTAATGGGTATCCAAGATTGTTGCTGTTATAATACAATTGGTGGATATCCAACAGTTAATGATTTATCATCTAAAGCACATAGATATAATATCAAAGATACTATAATAACAAAATGGTGTTTATATACAAATAATGTATATTAGGTAGTAATGGTATGTAGAAACACATTCACATATATATATTTATTTAGTTATAGATAAACAAAAAGGATTTATTACTAAATTTACAAATTTCTATTAAAGGGTCACCAAAAGATCACTTCATTATAATACACTATCATCGTCACCACCAAGTCAAGTATAATGGATGTTGGATCAATAGTATTAGTATCAGCATGTTTTTCAGTTTATCATTATCAATTTGTTACTATTAGAGTAAAGATTATGCAGGTTCAAGAGTGACTCATTGAATAGTGCAAGAGTACATGATAATTCAAAAGGGGATCAGTTTTATTTCAAAAGGTTATTATGGTATTTATTCAAATGACGCAGCTGGTATTGTATTAATGACTGAATATCAAAGTAGATCATTATCAAGCAAAGATTGGATATCATGGATTGGTTTACATGATCCTTCAATAAATTACATTAAAATTATCACTTTAAATCAATTGGATATCCAGTTTATATAATAGTAGCAGGATCAACTGATTCAATGATTAATAATTGGGAACAATCATTAAATTCAAAGTTAACTTCATTTCATTCAACAGTTCAAATTCAATCAATTAATTCAAAGAAATTAAAAGCGGTTGTATCATGTAAACAAACACATCCAACGTGTTCATTAATTAGATCGGAAAAGATTGTATACCAATGGATATCATAATAATTAGAAAGTAATTATATTGAAAGATCCGAAAAGTTTATTAGTGCAAATAGATTATCACTAACTGTAATATTTGGTACATCTGCTGGATTAAGTAATAATAATAGAATTGATATATCATTAAGAGGTAAATGTCAAATTATTAGTATGTCAGATACTGGATTGGATATAAGTCATTGTTTTTTCACAGATTCCACAAATACAATTCCATTCAATGCAGTTAATCAAAATCATAGAAAAGTAATTACATATATTACATATGGTGATAATGTTGATTATGTTTGTCAATCAGCAGTTGGTACACCTGAAAATTCAGCATGGTCAGTAAGTGATTTCTCTGGATTAGCAAGTGATGCAAAAATAACATTCTTTGATTTATCAATTGGTAATAGAAATCAACCATCACAACATCATCAAAATATATAACAAACCAAATTTGTTCATTTTAAAAAATATGTTTATTATTGTATATGTTTAGAAATTATATGTTTTCAAAATTTAAATTGATTTTTTATTGTTATTATTATTGTTGTTTTATTTTTACCCAGTTTATTTATTATTAATATGATATTTATACATTTAGAATTATTATTTGAATGGATATGTATTTTTAAAATCAAAATTCTATAAATTTGATTATTGTTTATTATTAAACCCCCCATTTTTGATTAAATTGAACTACTTGATACCAACATTACTATTATTAATTTCTTTGTTTGAATATGGTTGTTTAATTGTTTATTAATAATGTGAAACAATTTGTAACAACAGGTTGATTATTTGAATAATAGTACATTTCAATTGGATCAGTTCTTTCAATTGGTATATTTTCAAATGGAATATGGATATGTTTATATGGAACAAATGATTTTGGTTGTTCTTCTTCTTGTTGTGGTAATAGCTGTTGTTGTTGTTTAATATAATGTGTGAATTCGGTAGTTCCAACATTATAACTTGTATCATTGCAATTTACAACATTATTAAATTCTTTAATTGCATTATCATTTGTAGTTATTTTATCAGTACCATTGCATTTACCAAAGCAGTCACAGAATTCTAAATTATAATGTAATAATGAAAATGTTAGTAAATGTATGATTTAAAAATTTATTGAAAATAATTAAATAAAATTACTTACTTGAACAATCCTTTCCTGATTTCTTACATCCACAACGAGTTGAACACATACTTGTAGTACATTTACATTTCTTTGAAGTTGTTCTATCATTATCATCTTTTGTCTTTTTTACTTTTTTTGAAATATAATTATTGATATTATCATTATTGATTTGAATATTATTGTTATTTGATTTAAACATTTTTAATGATTTGAAATTATAGTTATTAAATATTATATAAAGGATTGAATGTGTATGAATAAAAGAGTGAGGGAAAAATTATTATTAAAATTTAAAAACTAGAATTTTAAAATTAATTTATAAAAAAAAAAAAAAAAAATTAAATCATGAAATTAAAAAAAAAATAATTAAAATTAATTAAAATTAAATTTTTAAAAAAATAACGTAAATCATCCATTTTTTGAAATTAATTTCCCAATTTTAGTAATTTCACAAAACAAATTTTTATGATTTTATTCACAAAATGAACAAATCTTTCATTATTAATTTTGAATTGAATAGTATACCTGATTCAATAAAATGTGTTTCACTTTCAAGTTTTTTTAATCAAGTATTTACACGTTCAATGATACCAGATATGTTATATTATATTATTTAATTGATTTTAGTAAACATTCACAATCTAATGGATTATTAATTTTTTTGGAAATTGTAAATTATAATAAAATGTGTTAAAAGAACAAATGGTTTATTTATATATATAGTATTTGATACTTTTTTATTGTTTAGTTTTTTATTAAATTAATAATACAATTAATAAATAAAAATAAAACAATGGCACAATTAATATTATAGATTTGTGAATTTGAATTATTATTGTTATTACTTTCAGGAAAATTTGATTGTGAATTTGAATTATTATCAAATGGAAATATATTGATATTACTTTTTGTGGCGGTTTTACCATTAATTGTGACAGTGACATTATAAAGAGTTGATGATTTATGATGTAAAATTGGACCCAATAAACAATGAATCACAGTGGAATTAATGAATATTGAATTTATACAATTGAATTCATTGATTGAAATTGAATCAATTTGGTTATAAAATTCATTTCCAATGATTGTTATATTACCACCATCAATTGGATTAATTAATGTTGTAACATTTGATATTGATGGTGGATAATAATTAAATAATAATGGTGATTCTATTACTTGATTGTTAAATGTAAAATTACATGATTTATAAATTGGACCATTCATTTCCAAATTACATGAAATTGAATCACTTGAAATATATTCACAATTGAATCTTTTACTTGAGTTATCACTCAAACAATCTAAATATGTTAATGTTGTTAAATTTTCATTAAAATGACTACAATTGATAATTATATTACCACCAGTTGTATTTAATGTTTTAATTGAATTTAAATCTGTTTTATAAATTGGAGGAATAAATAATCTATATGGTTCAGATTGAATATTACACAAATCAAATTGTATGTCACCAGTTAAATAATTTGATTTCAATGGGAATGATATAAAATCATCTAAGATCTATAATTATGGTTTCATTTGAGAATATAAATGACAATATACTATCATTGAAATATGAATTGAAATTTGTGAAATTACCATTACAATCAATTGTATTTATTTCATAATCAATTGAACAATTTGTAATTTTTGGTTTTTCATAATTAACTTTAATTGTAGTGTTTGATTGGTCACCAATTGAAATTTGTAATATTTCTTTTCTACAACCTTTTGGAATATCAAATGAATATGTAATACTTGATGAATCATATGGATTTAATTTAAGAAATGTACCATTAATTGAAAGTGTACTATTATTTAATAATATTGTGATCATTGGAGTTAAATCAATATTTGTATAAAAAATACCATTTAATTCATAATATATAGTTTGGTTAATATTTGATAGTATGTTATTTGAAATTGCTCTTATTTCTACACCCATCCACGTCGTACTAATTGATATATTTGATTTAAAATTTAAATCATTTGGTAATTGAATTTTCATTAAAGAGTCTCCATTTCTAAAAATATTTGGAGGTTGATACCTTACACCATTTATATAAACAGCATAATCGTAACGATAAAAACAATCACCAATTAATGTTACATAACTATCATTCAATAATGAATAACCTCTAATATATGGACTGCCATATGAAAATGTAAACATAGGATAACTTCTAGTTCTATCAACTTCAACTATAATATCAAAATTATCTCCAGGTTTGTTTTCTGATTTTGGTCCAAGTGAACAAATTATTTTATAATTATTTGAATATTTGACCAAGCAATTTGAATAACCAATTGTAACTCTTATACTACTATTATCGATAGATGTGAATTGATCGCCGAATATAGTAACATTACCACCTGAGTGTACACTATTTATTCTCATTGCCCATGGATGTGCTGCTTTAACAGTTGTTTCGGATAAACATAAAATTAATAATATAAATAAGATTATTTGTATTTTCATTTTTGTATGTTTGTAAATATTGATTTAAAAAAAAAAAAAAAATTTTAGTATCTGGACGAATGGTTTACACTATTTTTTTTTAATTTAACTATTTTTAATCTTTTTTTTAAATGTGTGTTATTGTGTAATTATTCATTAATTTTGTTTGTTGAATCGATTTTCATGAATGAGATAAAAATACTTTATACATATGTTTCATCTCTTTTTGTCCTCAATTCACTCAATTTCTACAATCTGTCTTACATTTGAATCTATCATCAATCTTTTATAGATATACACAATTATACTAAGAGTATTTGTATTTGATAAAAAGTAACGTTAATAAAATAAACGAAAAAAAAAAATTCGAAATTTTTTTGTATATTTGATGCTCACTCGTTATTTAAAATTTGATTTCGCAACCCGACAACTTGTTTTTTATATTGTCAAAATAAATTTAATGATAATTTAAAAGTTGTTGAAAGGTGTCAAAAGTTAAATATTAAATTGAATAGGTGTGGGTGATTAACAGTATAACAATAAATTAACATTATTTATATTGATATGATTAGTTATCACAAACACACAAAATAAAATCATGTTTATTAAAATATAAAATCAAGAAATCGAATACTCACCCCCCACACATACACATATTCTACATAATTCACACAATCAAATTTGTTTAAACATAATTTGTTAAAACATTATTTTTTTAAATATTATTTAATTTTTAATAATACAACAATAAATAATTGTAATAGTAGTATTATAAAAAAATGTAAGTAAATTTAATTTAAAAAATATTGATAAATTACCATTTGTTAAAGATTTGTTACTTATACTTAATTTACATTACCATTATAATATTATTTGAAGAATTATAATAGTTTTAATTTTAAAAAAAATGATGGTCAAATATAGTAATTCATTTGTAATGATATTACTATTGATAATTAATATTTATTCAAAATGTACATATGCTGCTGAGCAACCAATTATTGATAGAGTTGAATCAAACCCAAAAACATTGACAATTTATGGTAAAAATTTTGGTACAAACTCATTATTATTTCAACTACTGAAAATAATTTACAATTGGGTAACAATCTCATTACTTCAATAAATGATAGTTGTATTGTATTTGATATGAAATATTGGGATTATCCAGTTGGAACATTAATGAATTTATGGATTTCAGTTAATGGTTTAAATATTAAAGGAAATTATTATCAATGTATTGAACCAAAAGTTACTGAAGTAACAAGTGTTTCAAGTGTATCAGGTGGTATCATCACAATTAAAGGATCTAATTTACTTTTTTCACCAACTGCTTATATCAGTATTGGTGGATCTAATTGTATAATTTTAGATAAAACTTCAACTTTTCAAACACAAAATACCAGTTTTTAAATGTAATTTCTTATATGTTGAATCAACAATATCATTTGATGATGTATTTGGAAATTATTCAATTATAAGTTTCAATGTAGATCTTTCTTCATCACAAATTGATAAAATTAAATCAGATTATTCAATTGATTTCAAATTACAATATATAGATTGTGGTGGTAATTTTACATCACCACCATCAGTAACAATTAAAGGTGATAATACAATTTATAGTTGTTCATTACCAATTGAATCCGATGATTATTTTACAACTAATTGTAAATTACCAAAATCAACAACAATTGGATTACGTACATTTACAATTACATATGGTGGTTTTTCAAGTTCAACATTAGAATTAGAACCACCATTACCACATATTGGTGGATTTTATAATGATAAAGTATCAACAACAGATGATGGTAAAGTCTTCTTTACTGGTTCAAATTTTGATTCATTTAATTCAATAGCTGTTATTCCACCATACACAATCAATGTAACAATGAATGGTATTGAATGTAATATCAATATTAAAAATGATAATGAATTATATGTTTCAGTACCATATTCATCATTATCATTACCAATTTCATCAACTTCAAAATTAGATGTTAAAGTATTCCTTAGAAATTCTAATGAATCATCATTAAATCAAATTGTTGAATTTAAAGATTTTCAAATTATCAATATTACACCAATTTCAAAAACAGGTGGTAGACAATTTATAATTTATGGTTATGATATTAAAAGTGATTTCAATTCCTCAATTTGATGGTGTTATTCCATGTCAATTAATTAAACGTGATTTAGTTGTTGATATTACATGTGATTTACTTGTTTGTACATTACCAGATGTTGTTAAAATTAGAGCCACAAGTTCAAAATTAAAATTAAACTTTGGTAATAATACAAAACCAATTGAATTACCAATTACATATTTTGATCGTTCACAAGTAACTACACCAGCATCTTCAATTCCATTTATCATTGCACCACCAATTTTCAATTTAGTTAGTAATGATAAAGTATCAACAACAGATGATGGTAAAGTTATGATTACTGGTTCAAACTTTAAATCAATAAATTCAACAACTGTTACACCACCATATACAGTAATTGTTAAAATGAATGGTATTGAATGTAAAATCAATATTATAAGTTATACTACATTATATGCATTAGTACCATATTAATCATTATCTTTACCAATTTCATCAACCTCAAAATTAGATGTTAAAGTATATTTTATAAATTCAAATGTATCAACATTAAATCAAACTATTGAATTTAAAGAATCTGAAATTATCAATAGTACATCAATTTCAAATACAGATGGTAAACTATTTATAATTTATGGTAATGATATTAAAAGTGATTTCAAATTATCAATTCCTCAATTTGATGGTGTTATTCCATGTCAATTAATTAAACGTGATTTAGCTACTGGAACTAAAAGTGATTTACTCGTTTGTACACCACCAGAGTCCAATAAAGTAATTAATGTCACAAATTCAAAATTAACATTAAACTTTGGTAATAATAATACAAAATCAATTGAATCACCAATTGCATATGTTGATCGTTCACATGCTATTACTAAACCACCAGTAACATCAGAACCAGAAAATAATCATGGCACAACAATCAATCCAATTACAAATTATTTGTTATTATTATTATCATTATCTGTAGTAATTGTATTTTTTTAAAAATGTTTAATTCGCAAAAATTTTATAATAAAAATGAAGTAAACACTATTTTTTGTGTTGGAAAAACGTTTTTTTTTGCGCCCAAATTACAAATTAAATTTTTTTTGAAAATTAATTTATTTTTTTTTTCAATAAAATAAAATTATAATAGTGTTAACAGTTACAACAGCTTCAATGGATACTATTATATATTCATGGTTATTAAATAACAAAGAACAATCACCTAAATTAATAGATTACTTGTTAATATTATCATGTAATGATATGTATATATCATATGATAATTTAATAAAATTTAAAAATGATAATAATAATAATATAATCACATCTTCAACATCAACATCAACATCAACAACATTAGTCAATGAAAATGGTAAAAGATATCACTATGATAATGATAATAATAACAACACCAATAAAATAATATTCACAGACAAAATGATATTGATGATATTAAATTATATGGATTATCAATACAACAATTCAATACATTAGTTAAAAACATTGATCAATTACAAAATATAAACAACAAAAACAATAATAATAACAGTAAACATATTCAAAAAACTATTACTAGTAATAAAGATGATACATTTGATTGGTCAATTAATATAATCATTCATAAAAATAATAAAATCAATAATAATAACAATAACCAACAAATTGTAATAACCAACAAAGATCATAAAATCAAACAACAACAACAACAAATTAGAGACATTGATACAGTATTTTTCTTAGCATGGAGAAATTTAATAATCAGAAATGAAATATTATTCCACACAAGATTATATAATATACATTCAAATGTAACCAACAAATTTTCTATTCAAGAATTGAATGAATATAAATATAAAAGTTACATATATAAATTGAGTTTATATTACAGAGACAAAGAAGTTGTAAAATCATATCCAATTCTATTTCAATTGAATGGATATAAAAGTTGCATATCTGAAACGGATTTATATAGCGGAAAAGAAGAAGGAGAAGTTGTAAAATCAAATTCAATTCCATATGGTGCTAAAATAATTAAATTTACCAGAGAATGGGGTAAAACTGGGTCTATATCAATTGAAACGAATAGTATACCAGATTCAGTAACAAGTGTTAACTTTTCATGTTATTTTAATCAAGTATTTACACGTTCAATGATACCAGATAGTGTTACAAGTATTACGTTTTCTGAAAATTTTAATCAAACATTAGATGGTGGATGGTTACCAAAATCAATTAAACATTTAGATCTTGGCCTTTCGTTCCACCAGTCAATATTACCGGGTCAATTACCAGAATCATTAACTGAATTAATATTACCAAGAGGTTATAGAGGTATTTTAACACCAGGTTCAATACCATCCGCTGTAAAGAATCTTAATTATACATTTGATGAATATTCATTTAGTGGGGATTCAAAATTGGAGCAATATAATATACCATGTTCAACTAGAAATTTAATAATCAATGTTCCAATTAAAAGAGATATTAAAGTTGGTGATATTCCACATAATGTTACAACACTCAAATTCTTTTCCAAACATTTAGGATTTGAATTGAATTCACTTCCTGTATCATTAAGATCATTAACTTTTAATCCTCCAAAATTTTCTAGTCCATTAACTAAAGATACGTTTCCTCCAAATTTAACGTATATCAAAATGGGTGAATATGATCGTCCTCTCACCGAACAATTATTTCCACTCTCAATTACCCACCTTGATTTAAGACATTATTTTGATATACCAGTTGGATACTTTTACAACTTTTCAAATTTAACAACGATGTGTCTTTGTGGCAATAGTCGACTTGAAATTCCAACTAAAACTTTACCTCCATCATTAACTAAATTGGAATTAAATGATTATAGAGGTTCATTAAATGCAATTACAGAATTAAAATCATTAAAAACATTGATATTGGGTGGTGAACATAGAGATTTCACAAGAGCTGAATTACCATCATCAATTACATCATTATCACTTTTTACAGTGGGAGAAATTGGTCCAAATTTATTACCACCAAATTTAAAACAATTATATCTTAGGAATAAATCATTCCGTCATGATATATCAGTGGATGGTTATTTACCAACTCAATCATTGGAAGCAGTTTATTTAACTTGTGAAGATTTAAGTGGTGAATCAGATTTTATAGATTTTGTAAATTCTTTAGATTTTGATTTCTTTTATAAATATGTCAGAATTGTAAATAATAAAAATAAATATAATACAATTAGCCCGTCTGATTTTATTAAAAGATTAAAATGCTAAATTTAATATACAAATACCAGGTTATTTTTTTTAATTTTATTTTTTTTTATATTTTATTCTTAAATTTAATAAACTGAATCTAAATATCTGTAGTGAACACAAACACATTAATGATGGAATTTTTTAATATGTTTTACGTATTTGCTATATTCTTTATTATTTGCTATTAAATGTTTGTTTCCTTTAATTGATTGATATAAACAAAATTTAATGAATTTTTCAAATAAAGTTGAATCTAATACTTTTAATGCACCACTAATTAGTTTACTTGAAAATTTGAATATCCTATTACCAATAATTGGTTGATCTAAATCGTATTGACAATTTGGATAATCACAAGGTTTAATAATATATTCTTCTTTAATAATTTGAGGGAAATCATCTTTAATGTTCCAATTTATATCATTTAATTTATCTTGAATTTTTGATAAAAAATCAAAAAATAAATCAATTTCTTTAATTTCTAATAATAGAAGTAATGTTGATTCCAATGATTCTGTAAATGAATTACTATGTTTTGAATTACCAATTTTGTTATTAATAATATTAATCTTTTCAATTGGTAACCATATTAATTGATTTGATAATTCTTTAAATATAACTTGAAATGATGAATTGAATATAAAATCATATGAAAATACTTTTAAATCTAATAATTTCAATATGTTACCAACTCCTTTTTCTTCTTTTTCCTCTTCATGAACATTATAGAAATCTGGGTCTTCATACCCAACATTACAATAATCAAATTCTGGATCTTGATCTTCTTGATAAATAACAGTTTTATATTTGAGTGCAGGTAAATTTAAAATTAATTTTATAAATTTCAATGATTTAATACCAAGATAATAAAATGAATGATATAATGAATGTTGGAATTGAAATTTACCATTTGACGATAATTTAATTTTTGAAACAACGTTTTCCAATTTGAATTTATCAATATTCTTTGTTTTAATTAATCTTTTAAATAAATAATTTATAACATCTTGAACCATTGTAATTGTTTTATCATCACCATTAATATCAGTATTGTAAATTGACAACATTAAATCAATTGATAAAATAATATCATTTGTAGATTCACCTGAATTACAATAAAATGGACCAATATCTTCATATCTTTCGCATGTTATATAAAAAAGGCAACTGTGAAGATAATTAACATATTCCCCATTTTCTTGAAAGTTAAAAAATGTGTTATCCCATCCATCGCATTTAGATTCACCGTCCCATAATTTTGAAATTGGTTTTCCAGTAGTTTGAAAATTATTTAAAATGATTTTAATGATATTTGGTGAAATTGTATTTCTAATTGAATAAATGAATAATTCTTTGATAGTAGTTATATCAAATTGACTTAAATCAATTGTTAAACTTGACATATCTAAAATACCATCATTGGTTGAAGAAGTACATTTAATAAATGATTTAAATAATTTTGGTTCAAAACATTTCCATCCATTTAAATTTAAATAATTTAATAATTTAATTAATGGTTGTGTTGAGTTTTCATTATTATAATTAAATGGAATTACTTTTAATTTATCAGCTATTGATTTTGGAATTAATTTATTTGGTTGATTAAATCGATAAAATTTTTTAAGTTTAAATCCATTTGGTAAATTATTAATAA
>JACAFY010019155.1:0-12702 GCA_015252635.1 Dictyostelium capitatum | reverse complement strand
TTGGGTCAAAATAAAATATAAAAAATAAATTATTAATTATTGGAAGTTTCAAAAAAAAAAAAAAAAAAAAAAAAAAAATTAAAAAAAAAAAATTTATTAACCAAAAAAAAAAAAAAAAAAAAAAAAAAAAAATTAAAAAAAATTAAAAAACATTTTTTTGATGGGCATTTATTTTTTTTAAAATTTTTCGCGGTGTGGTCAAAAAATGACACTAATCAGTGTTATCTATTATTTTTTTGAATAAATATTTAATTTATTTGACGCGTTAATTTGTTTGACAACCAATTGATCTTGTAATTGGTCTTGCAACCATATGTACACTATATTCTTGACATACTTGCTGGAATAATATTTTTTCGTCTGTTACCTTTTCTTCATATTTTTCATTAAAAAAATATAATAAATAAGAAACAGAAATGGAAATCATAGTATAAACTACAAATTTTTCAAAATCTGCACCAGATGCCATAATCATAATTAAAACAGTCAATGGTGAGAATAATGTAAATAATATTTTTGATGGGAATTCTATATATTATATAGTATAATGTAATATTACATTAGTATTTTGTTATATCAATGGAATATATGTGAAAGTGTTGAACATGTTCATGATGTGATGTTACTTACTTGGTTCCCATGATTTTAATACAATTACATTATCAACTGAACCAGATGGAGATTCAATTTGAGTAATTGACATATTTGGAGATTTAAAAGTTGAACTTTCATAACGATAGAGATATGAAGTTTTTGATGAATTGAAATACATAAATGTATTTAAACAGCTGAAGCCAAATAAAATGAAAGCAACAATACTATTTAACAAGTCAATTGAGTAACCAAGTAAAATTAAATTTAATGTGATTGCAATTACATAGATTGTAGTTTTATAATATTGATTATTGTGAAATGTTTGAATATCTTCAACGATTTCATCAAATTTATCAATTGGGTAATTAATTATATCACGTACTTTTTCATTTATTGATTTCTTTCTTTTCTTTGCTGGTGTATTGCTTGCACCATCTTTACCATTAATTCCATTACCACTACTATTTAAACTATTTGATGTATATGGTTGATGATAAACTGATTCAGGTGATGCTATTAAACTATCATTACTATTAGTCATATTGTTATTACCATTATAATTTGAACGATATTTACTACTTGTTGCTGATACAAATGATTCATTTGGATAATCAATCATTTCATCATCTTCTCTATTATTATAATTTGTTTGTTGTTGTGATTGTGATTGTTGTAATGATGGTTGTGCAGTTGTTGATTGACTGAAAAATTTATTAAAGAAATTGCTACTAGAATTTAAAGTTGGTATTGGTTGTACTGGTGGTTGTTGTTGTAATGGTTGTTGTTGTTGTTTATTATTGTTGTTTGTATAGTTTTGACTTTGATCACCTGATATTGAATATCTTATTCTTTGTTTTTGTTGTGATTGATCATTTGAGAAGCCAACTCTATTTTTAGAATTTGAAGTTGGTGTTGAATCATTTAAAAATGTTGGCATATTATTTGTATTGTTTATACTCGACGATAGATTATTTGATTTTGTTAATGAACTATTAAATTTAATTGGTGTTATATTTGAAATTCCTATGTTATTATTATTATTTGTATTGAAATTATTATTTGTATTGTTTGAATAATAAGATAGTGGCTGAATTGATTGTCTACCTGGTGTTCTTAAAATTTTCTTTGTTTGTTGTAAATTTGAATTTCCTCCAATTGTTGTACTCCCACTACCACTACCAGCTAAACTAAATCTTGGTGGTCTATTATTTGACATACTACTACTAAAATTATTATTATTATTATTATTATTATTATTATTGTTATCCATCTCTATCTATTGTCTGTATCTTAAACAAAATGAACGTTAATTACAAAAAAAAATTTTTAAAAAAAAAATATTTTTTTAAATTTTATGAATAAAAAGGCGCAAATTTTGCTTTATTAGTAATTGGTGGTGATAGAGGTGTATCATTTAAAGTTGGTAAAAATAATGGACCAAATTATAATAATAATAGAAACAACAATAATACCAATAATGCCAATAATACCAATAATAATAATAATAATAATAATAATAATAATAATAATAATAATAATAATAATAATAATAATAATATTAATAATAATTACAGTACAATTGATAATAAAAATAATTCATCAAAATTAATTATTGGATATACAAGTATATAAATAATTTAACAAATTATTCAATTTAAAATTTAAAATAAATAAATTATATTTGTTAATTTAATTTGTCAACAAAAATATTAAATAATAAATAATAAATAATAAATAATAAATAATAAATAATAAATAATAGTTCAGAAACAAAACAAATAAAATGGAATTGGTTTGAATCATGTATGTTGAACTTTTTAGTTTCTATGATTTTTATGTTAAACTTTATATATTTTATATTTCAATTTTTTTTTAGAATTCAATCTACAAACAATACAGCTATTATACAAGTATAAATATTGGTTACATACACACATATACATACATCTATAACATACAATTTCAAGTAAAAAAAATGATATCACCAACCTCTGTAACAGTATCAATGATGGATGGTACATCAGAAACAATACAAATACACAACAATCCGACTAGTTCACAGGTCCAAGAAATATGCAACATGCTTAATACTTTGGACATTAATCAAGCCGATAAATCAACGTAAAGATACACTTACATACAACCATCATCAGCAGCAGCTCCAATAATAAATAATTTATCATTAAATGAATCTAATACTAAAGATGATGATGATGCATGGTTTACTATTAAACAATTTTTTTTTAAATTTCCTCTGTAATTAATAATAGTCGAGATGTTTATATGTTAAAAAAAATATATAAAAAATATTAAAAATCAGCAATATACATAAATAAGAGAGATTTATATGTGTATATATTATTTTTTTAAACAAATGAAATTTATCAAAGATAATGTTAAAATACATTTATTTCAATGACTTTTTACACATAAAAATTGAAATCTGTAACACTTCATATGATTATATAATAAATATTATATTATAAATATTATATTTTATTTATTTATATTGTTAAATTATCTCTAACACCAATCTAAATTATATTTATAATCTTTATGATTTAAAAGTTGATTTCTTAAATGAATTAATAAATTATTATTTGGTTTAATGAATTTGTTAAAATAATATTTAATTATTGTTATTTGATTATTATTAATTGCATCTGAAATTGAATTTTTTGTAATTTTGAATTTAATATCAGGAAAATGTAATAATATTAAATCACAAATTATAACATCACCTTCAATAAAATGTTCCAAAAATGTATTTTCATTATAATCAATTGATTGTTCTTTAATACTTTGAGTTGTATTATTATTATTAAAATAATTTTGAAAAAATGATTTAACAACTGATTGGAATTCTGGGCTATTATAAATTTTTGAAAGTGAATTGAAAAATGGAATTTTTGATGATGATGATGATGATGTTGGTGATGATGATTTTATCACTGATGGTACATCAATTGGTAATTCGGGTTGATAATCATTTTTTAAAGATATTAAATAATTATTTAAAGATGATGATGATTTACAAATTTTTTCAATTTTTGAAATTGAATATTTTGAAGATAATAATTTACTTGTTAAATATTCTAAAAATGTATTTTGAAATAATTGTTTTTCAAATTGATCTTGATATGTACTACTATTTGGAATTAATATATATTTAATATAATCTTTAATTAATTTTAATGTTGATGTACCTTGAATATGAAAATTTGTATTTGAAATATCAAAATTAATTCTATTTAATGAATAAATTGGTATATTGAAATTTGTATAAATTAAATCTACAATATCAAATCTACTAATTGAAAGTGATTCAAATAATAAATCATATTGAAATTGATGTACAAAGAAATTGAATTCAAATAATTGTTCAATTTGGTCAATTGTCATGAATTTTAATGAATTTGATAATACTTTTGATTGAAATTTAAATGAATTAATCAATCTAGTTGAACATATACCAAATCCATTATCTTTTATTGTTGAAATAAATGATTCAATTGATTTTGGTTGACATGTTAATTGATTTTCATACATGTATTTCAATTTAGTATTATTTGATAATAATTGACATGTTGGTTTAATTGTTGTTGATGGTGAGTCAACTTGAAATACAATTGTTGGAAATGATTTATCATGTGGTTTATATTGTTGATTTTCATTTGATGATTTTAATTCCATTTGAATAATTTCTAATAATTTGAAAAATAAATCCATTCTATGAATATCAATAAAATAACCCAAATTTAAATTTAATAATTGAGAATATGTAACTGAATCTTTACTATGATCTTTAATTGATTGTTCTGTCATTGAAAAATGATATACTAATTTTTCTAACACTTGATCAAATGAATTTGAAAATATAAATTCATATGTGAATATATCTGGCTTCAAATGATTTGAAATATTGAAACAGGTATCTGGATACCCAACTCTATACGCCTCTTCATCATCATCATCTTCATCAATAGTTTCCATTTTACAATCATAATACATTCCACCATTTTCTTCATATAAAAAATTATTTATTGTTATAATTGTTGAAATATTTTGAAATGATAATAAGTATTTTGATAATCTTGGATCTTTAATATAAAGATAATAAAATAATTGATATAATCCATGTACTTGAATAATTGAATTATCTTTAAATAATTGTACAATATTTTCAACATGTTCAATTGTAGTTTCTTTAATTTGAAGTAATATATCAAATAAATATTCTATTAATTTAAATGATTTTGTCTTTTTTACCAATAATTTAATTACTTTAACAATTTGATCTGGTTCTTGATTACTTATTTGATAAATTTCGCGAGCTTCACTAAAAATATATTTTGGTTTTGATTTTATAATTTGTAATTGATCATTTGATATTACCAATGAACCATCATTAATATTTGATAATAAAAATTCTGTCAATTTAAATTTTGGTTCGAATATTGAACTCATTATTAAATTTAATAGTTCAACAGTATGATTTGATAATAAATCCAATTTCAATTTAATAATTTCACAAGCATTTGGTAAAATGGTTAATAAATGATCAAATAAACTTGAAAACCAACCCAATGAATAATTTAAATAATTGTTTTCATTTAAATATTCAATTAATTTGATTACCATTTCTTGTTGATTATTATTATTTGTTGTTGTTGTTACTGTTTCATTAAATGAATATTCTTTACCAAATCCAGTTAATTTAATACCAGTTGATTGAATGATTTTCAATTGTTTAATATCATATGATTTTATTGCATTTATAAAAAATGGAACTAAACATGATTCTTTATTGAAAATTTTTGAATTTAATTTTGATGTAATTGCATAATTGAATAATTCAAATGTATCAAATTCTAATTTACCTCTATAAATTTCATTTAATAGTAATGTTAAATATGGTATATTATTATTTGCTAACCAATCAATTGTTGATTTTTCCCTAATAACAAATACTCCACACTTTTCACCATTTCTATATTCTAGATTATTTAAAATTGGTATACAATTAACTTGTTTTTCTTTTCCATCACCAGTATATTTATTTGAATATATATGTGAAATATATGAATATAAATTAATTAAATTTGATTTATCTGTACCATCATTTTTTGAAATCTCTTCATTATTAATCTTTTGTAATTCTGGTATTGATTCTTTATAATAATTCATGTATTCTAAATATGAAATTGGTGAAAAGTCACCTTCTTTAATAATTATTAATTTTTGTAATTCTTTTGATTTGTTGAATCCTTTACAACCATCTTTATTATTCACAATTGTTTCAATTTCTTTATTTATTTCATTTGAAATTGGATATAATGATGAATATTTCTTGTATGATTTATACATGCATAATAATTCATCAAATGGTAATCCAAATGATTCATAATTGAATGTAATATTTGAATTATCTCTATCTAATAGTTTTGAAACTAAATCCCATTCCATTAATTTATATCTAATATCAATTGATTTTAATGATTTAAATATTTTAAATGATACTTTAGTTTCTCTATCTTTTAAAAAATTTCTATATCCAATATCTTCATCATCATCATCATCATTACCACTGTCACTTAATTCAAATTCTTCATCTATTTCTTTTTTTGATTTCTTTTTTGGTCTTTGTGATTTGTTATTTTGTTTTTGTTGTTGGTTTAGTGGTGGTTGACATACTGGTACTGAATATAAATTACTATTTGAAAATATAAATTCAATCATTTCTTCATAATGATCTTCATTATTTGATGCTAAAATAATTGATTTCTTTTTTAATTCTTTACCAATAATAATTTTACCATATGATTTAATTTGTAAATTTAATAAAGTTTTAACAATTTCAACACTACAAAATTGAATACCAAATCCCAATGTTGATGGATAAACTTTAATATTATATGGATCATTAATTAATATATTAAATGCAAATATACAATCATATCTAATTGCCAATTTTGTTAAATCATAAATTTCAAATTGATTTCTTTTATTATTTAATAATAATATTAAAATTTCATTAAATAATTTTAATAGTGATTCTGTAGATTGAATATTTGTAGATTTAAATAACTGTAATTTGAATTCTTCATTTCTATTCATTTCACTAATTGTTGAAAATAGTTTACCAATACTTTCAATTTCAATTAAGAAATATTCATTTTTTTCCAATTTACATTTCAATAATTGAAATTGACAATTTTCAACCATTAATTCTAATGTATCCATATCTTTAAATTTCATACGATTATCAACATGAATTTGATTTATTTCTTTATATTCTATCCATCTAGTTGTATGAATATGATTAAATATTAATCTGAATAAAAATTTATTATGTATAACTTTCCAAAATACAATTTCACCATGGTGTGATATTGTTGATGATTCCATTTTTGTTTTATTACAACATGTGTATATTGTATGTTGTATGATAAAGTGATTTTTTAAAAGTCATCATAATTTTTTAAAAAAAAATAATTTTTGATAAAGATATTTATGAAAGTCACATAGAATTTTCAAATAAACTATTGCCATTGAGCAATTTCGGTTAGAGATAATTTTTTTTTCATGTAGCAAAACTTTATGGATTTTTATTAATTGGTGTTAAAATTATAAATTTATTTTACTTGTATTAGTAGTGAATTTTTAGTAATAATTAAATAAAAAGTTTATTTATGTGAGTATTTTTAAAAAGTTTCTAATGGCTTTCCACGTTTTAATTTGTATATGAATATTTTAAATGATAATTTTTTAGATGGTGATATAAACATAATTGCAATTAAAGATATTAAAACTAAAAATGCAAATCCACCAATTATAATACCAACAAGTTGACTTGTTGAAAGTATTGGTTTTGTTGTTGGTAGTGATGAACAAATTGAATTATCATTATTTGAAGCATCGTTATTATCTAATAAAACTGAGAAATCAGGATCAAGTGTTACCAACTTTTTAAAATTTGGTATTGTTATACCAATAAATGATTGTGATGTTGATGAACTTGAAATTAAATTTAAAGATTGATCTAATAATACATTTGAAATAACAATTGTTTTAGAATCAACTATAGCACGCTTAATAAATCTACCATATAATGAATGATTATCAATTTGAATTTTAATAAAATCAGAGTTATCACCAGATGAAGTTAATCCAAATTCTTTATTTGAACATATTTCGCCATTATCATCATTTGATGAGAATAATGCAGACATTACCAATTGTAATGAATTTAAATTACTACTAAATGGGTATTCTGTAATATCAATTGTATATTTCATAGTTGATGGATTCATTGTTATATTAGTTGATGCAAATTCAATTATAGTTTCATCTTTATACCATTCTAATGTAACTGTAATATTAGTTGTAATTGATTCACTACTTGATTTTATATTTGTAAAATATTGACTCTTTTGTTCATTAATTTGATTAAATATCCATTTATCAAATAAAATTGTTTTAACTTCTTCTTGATTATAATTTAATTCTCTTAATGAAACCAATGAAATTAATGATTTGAATAAATTTATTGGTATTTCTGTTGTTGGTTCATTTTCATTTGGATTTGGTTTTGGTACAACTATAACTTGTGATGAACATGATAATCCAATCCATGGTGAATAACAAATACATCCAACACCTTGATTACAATATCCTTGATTTGATCCACCACAAATTGGTTCACCTAAACATTGTTGTGGTGGATTACTTGGTAATGGTGATTCTATTAGATCAGGTGTGTATTTAATATTATAGTAAATTGGATAAACTTTAAATTCATTTGAATCTTGTAATGATGATTTTAATTTAATAATAAATGGTAGAGTTGTTGGTTTAATATTATCAAATGTTGCAAAAGATTGTGTTTTAATTGATGGTATATAATTGTTATTAAATGAAATTCCACCTTCATCCATATAACTAATTACCATTGAATCAATGTTAATTAAACCTTTACCATAAACTACCAATTTACCACCTTCTGATGTAATTGATTCAGTTGATGTAATTAATGGTTGAATTAAATCATATGTTATACTTGAGTAATATGTAAATCCTAATCCCTTTAAATCATTTGAACTAAAGCCAGAATAATATCCACCATTATTAATAAATCCATAAACTGAATATGTAATAAATGGGTTATCACCAACGAATCCAAATGCAACTGGTAATTCAATTATACATTGATATAATGCAAATGTTGAATTAATAAATATAATACTTGATTTACATTCAATTGTTTCCAATCTAATATTTTGAATGTAAACAACTGGGCTTTGATCTTTTCTTAACCCAGAATCATCATCAGTTGCACTAAAATTAAATGTAATTATTCTATTTAATGAACCAACATCAATTGATGTAGATGATACTATAAAATCAAATAACAATGGTGGTGATGAATCAATAATATATGATGAACATACAATTTCAATTGTATTAATTGTTGAATCATTCAAATAATTAATAAATGGATTTGCAGTTGGATTTGGAAATTCACCAAATACATTAAATTCTGAAAGTATATCACTTGTATCAAACATTATAACTTCAGTGATTACATATTGTTGAGAGTAACATTCTCCACCAAGCATTGGAATTAATATTTCATATACACCATTCCATTTATCACCTGAAATAAAATTATTTACAGTGAAATTAAAAATAAATGATGAACTATCAACTTGTCCCATTACTTTAATATAACCTCTATCAAATCCATTTAATTCATCTGAAATTGTAAATCTCCATCCAAAAGTATTACCAGTAGATATAATTACTGTATCACCTGGTATTTTTTGAATTGATGTAAAAATTGGTCCATATCCATCTAAATCTAAAGTAATTATAAAGTATTAGTATTTACATACACAAATCCTTGGTAATTACTATTAAATACAATACATACAAGTTGAATTTACAATTAATGGTACAGGATTTTCATATGTTGAACTAATAAATGAATCAGATTGAGCTGTTCTAATTGCATATTGAATACTACCAAAAATATTATTTTTTGTTAAAATAAATTTACAATTAAACATTTTTAAAGTTGAATTCCATACAATTGGAAATAATTCATAATAATAATAAATATTACTTTTTGATTGTTTTGAAATTGGATCATACAATGCAAAATACATTGGTGTATTAATATTAATATCACTTGAATTAAAATACAATATATTGTATGATGATTGATTATTTAAATTTAAATTATTTTCTAAAAATGATATATTTTTAAAACTTTTATAATTTATATCTATTAAAGTATATTGTAGTTTTGAATTAGTATTAAAGTAGTATATGATATGAAATGACAGTAGTATGTATAAATTATAATATATTTTAATAAATACCATTATTCAAGTACACTGGATATATGAATTGGGTTGGTGGATCTAATTTTATAACTGAACCATCAACAAGTATTAAACTTTCACCAATATTATTTACAATTTCAACATAAAAACCTGAACCTATTAATTTTACAATTAATTCATGCTCACCATTAAATGATGTACCAGATATTAGTTTACCATATGTTGAAATTCCTTCAAATGTTGTAAAAATATAAGATATACCAACTGGATCTGAAATATTCAATTTTAATGAATGAATTGAATTTTGAATTTGTATAAATGAATAAGATTCAACTTTAGTTTTTAATGAAGATGAAACTTTTTAATATAAAATCATATCATGTTATTATACTATTCTAATTATTATCGATTGTAATCGAAATATTAATATATTAATTAACTTACCAAATTGATTTGATGTTACATCAACACTTGAATATAAATTATTTGACATTACTTTAACTGGGTATGTTGGTAAAACTGATTTTAAATTTGTTTGAAATGCAAAATTGAAATTATAATTTATATTATTACCTGATCCAAATGCGAATGGGAATGTATGTTTCATACTATAGCTATTAATTTCTTTTGATATTGAATGTGAATTAAAACTACTTTTAAATGAAAATTCAATTTTAATTAATGGAACTAGAGGATGGGTAATACGTGATGATGTTATTCCGGCAGGTAGACTATTTGGTAAAAGTTCTATAACAAAATTTATGATTAATAAATTATATAATACATCACATTTTGAATACATTAATAAACATTTACTTTTTATAATTTTTTCAAATGGAATTTTAAAAGGAGAACTACCACTTTGATAATAAAGACCATAACTATTAGAATTTACACCATCAGAATTATCATTTGAAAAATATGAAATATATTTTATTGATCCTTGTGTACCTGAAATTGGTTTTGGTGAATACACTACTTGTGTTGCACTTAAAGATTCTAAAAATGGTCTATTATTCATTGAAGTTGATTCAAATGTAAACAATGGTGAATAACCAGTCCCGAATTCTTTAATTGGTATGGTAATATCTACATCTGGGTATTGGATAACTTTGACTACATCATCATATACAGGATCTATATAATAGTGTGCAGGGTATTAAATGAAATAAAATAAAGTCAGAAATGATAATGGTGTACTTTTAAAAATTATATATTTACCTTTATATAATTGTTGAAATTGTAATTGAAATAATTTTGTTGAAATAATAATATTCAATATTAAAAGTGATTGAAAATTTGTTTGTGAATATTGTGGTGGCCAATAAACCATATATGAATTTGCACCAGCTAACATATCATAGTTTGGATTAGTTAATGGAAACTGTTTAGGTAAACCTGAAACAGTAAATACCGATGCACTACCTGTATACCATCTTTTAATTTCTGCATTACTTGTATTAAATGTAATTAAACTTGTATCAAAATCTATTGTATCAAAAATGTAATATTAAATTAATAAATGTGTGTATACGTATATATGTGTGTGTGTGTGTGTGTGTGTGTTTGTGTGTGTGTGTGTATGTGCATTTAACAGAATAAAATATTATTACATACGATTACAAGTTAAACTTAATGACCGAGTCATTACTATACCAAGTTTAGAAGTTACAGTAATTATAAAAGATTGATATCCAATTGGTTCATCTAAAATATAAATTCTATATAATACTTTTTTACCTTCTGACATTCCCTTTGAATATTTTAAAGTTGTTGGTGATGTTGTTAAATTTTGAATTTGATCATTTGGATCACTTGTCGAAATAATGAAGTAAAGATCAAATTTACAAGTTGTAAAATCATTTGATACAAAATTATTATATGATTGTGTTGATATTTCAGTTATAATTATTGAAGATGGTGAAGTTGTTGGTGATATTTGTGAATTTACTATTTTTAAATTTTCATTAAAATTATATAATAAAATTATAAAAATAATTAATAATATTTTATTATTCATTATTTGTGTGTGTGTGTGTTTGTATTTGAATATTTATTATTTTTACTTTTGTTTGTATTGAGAAAAGAATTTATAAATTATTTTAAATTTTGAACCACACACACCATGAAAACAACCAATTTTTAACCAAAATATCTAATTTTCTATTGTATGCTTTTCAAGTCGGGGTAATTATATTTACGTATTATTATAAAAAAACCACAAAATACATATAAAATATCTGGAAATTCCAATCAAAGTTAGTTTATTTTTGATGAGCATGCTCAATTTTCCAATAAACGACTTATTTTTTGGTGAGTAAAAAATTTTGAAAAATTATCTTAAAATCTATTTCTATCACTTTTTTTTTAAATAATATGACATAATAATATGTGTATTGTTGTTGATTAAAATATCCTGTATGCATTTGCGTGTTATGTTTAAGTATTGAAAAACAATTGGTTTGAATGAATTTTATTGATTTTCTTTTACAATATGCTCCATCTAGAATATTATATACCACCATTACCAATTAAATCTTAATAACCTATAATTATTTTATTACTATAATTTAAAATATATTACTATTCATTTATCTCTATCTTTTTTTCGAATTATTTAGTTATAGTTTAAAAAAAAAAAAAAAAAAAAATTTTAATTTTGGAAAAAACAATAAAAAAAAAAAAAAATGAAAATAAAAAAAAAATAACGAGCCCCACAAAAAGAAAATTTTAAAAAGGGGGGGGGCCGAATAATTAAAAA
>JACAFY010019144.1:0-33394 GCA_015252635.1 Dictyostelium capitatum | reverse complement strand
CTATTTTATTTGTTTTTTTGTATTTTTTTATTGTTATTTGTTATTTCTTATTATTGTTGTAATAATAATTCAATTGTTACTCTATTTTATGATTGATATTTATTTTTTAAAAAAGAAAAAACAATTGAATTTGAATTTGTATTTTGATAAAATTGTTTTGGAGTGATTTCATAGTTTTGTAAAAAGAATAAAGCAACTTCCAAACGATCATGAGTGAGTGCTTTAAATATCAAATTTGATTTAATTTTCGAAGTTAAATACCAAGATTGTGGATCAGATTTCTTTGCAGTTCTTCTTGCTAAAACTTTTGGATAATTTAATGAAACAAATTCAAATATTTGAATTGAACCAAATTCAGCGGCAGTTGATAATAAATACATTATTAATCTAGATTCTTCTTTTGATGGTAATGTATTTGCATTTAATGCATCTTTAAAAAACATATTAAATATTGTTGCCAAACTAGTTAAATCTGATCTAATTGCAATTGATCTTAATAGTAATTCTGAATCTTTAAAAAATGAAACTGAATCTGAATTATCATCAATACCACCGCCACTGTTTAATTTGGACCAACTAAATGATTTTGAAAGTAATAAAAATTGTTTAAATTGTGAATTTGAAATTTTACATCTACCAATATTTAAATCACCAATTCTAGTTGTGAGTATCCATTTGAATAATTTAATTTGATTTACAGTGAAAATTGAGTCTGTTGCATTAAATGGAGTATATTCCCAAGTTGTATTTTCAATGATCATTTTAATATCATTCAATTGTTGATCGGTTTTTAAATTATCCTTTGGGTTAACTCTAATTGATTTAATAACTTGATCAAATAAAAATGAATCATATGAATATTTATTATTGAAACCACCACTAATTTGATTTATGATATAGATTAAACTTTTTGAAAATTGTTGATTCTTTTCATCAATTTGGCAACCAGAAAATTTTGAATAGGTAATTTCAATTCTTTGTTGTTGTAATTGTTGTTGTTGTTGTCTAAATTCAATCAATTTCTCTAAACGTCCCAACAATTCAATTTTTCCATACATAATGAAATTGAAATAATTGAAACAATGTTGAGTATTTGAAGAAACACTGAAAATGTAATCCAATGAATCAATGGATTCAACGTAATTATTATAATTGAATACATATGCAAATGATTTCATAATACCACCCAATTCATTTGCGGCCAATTGTGTGAATTGTAAATTATCAAATGAAATCACCAAAGAAAAAAAAGATTGTGGTGTTAACTTGTTTCGGTCTTCAATATTTGGATCTTTGATATCTTCAATTACACCTTTGATAAATGACAACTGATCATCTGGGGATTTACAATATTTAAATAATCTATGATAACTATTTGCCATTGGTGAGAATTTACCTTGATAAATTAATGATTCAATTGATTGTGAACAATTTGGAATACTTTTCAACAATTGTAAATTACCATATTCAAGTGCCATTATTTCTTTTGTTGAACCAAATGATTGTTGTTTTAAAGTATCATTCATTGGATTTTCATAATCATAATTTAAATAATAACCAATTGATGATCTCATTACCATTCCATTGTTACCACTGATCGAAAAATACATAAACAATAATCTTTGAATTAATATTTTATCAGATTCTCTATCAAATTTATAAATTTGAATTTTTAATTGGTCTTGATTAAATTGTGATATTATTTCTTCCAATTCATCTCTTTTTAAAGTTGATGATGTTGATAAACTGGTACCCTTGAAATTTAAATTTAAAATTGTAGTGCACGCTTGAATTAAATGTTTTAATTTAAATTTTTGTTCAAATGGACATTTGAATAAATTTTGAACTTGTACTTTTGAAATTCCTGGTGATACCAATTCAAGTGTTTCAATTAAATAATTTATAATTTTAAATCTTTTTTTAATTGTGCATTTTGATGTTGATGTTTCCATCGATATTGATAATGAAGCAGCAGATACAGTTGAATCATCATCTTGATTATTATCATTATATAATTCTTTCCAAATATCATTATCATCAAATATTGATTGAATAACTTGTGATTGATGTGATGATGATGTTTGTGATGATAATGATGTTTGTGATGATGATTGTTGTTGTTGTTGTTTTTGATATTTTTCAATTATGTTTGATAATAAAAATCGTACAACTTTAAATGAAGATTGTTTTAAAAAATGGTTAAAATTATTGATACTAGTTGGATCATAATTGAAATCTTCAATTAAAACTTGAACTGCTGTTAAACAACGATTTGATAATGCGTAAAATGCTTTTGTTTCAACACTAATTAAATATTTTGAATAATTTTGATATAATTTACGATAAAATGTATGAATCATTAAATTCTTTTGAGTTGTTTCAATATCACTACAGCCTGATCGTTGTTCTGAATCATCTTCTTCATCACTATCATAAAAATATTCATCAGTTGATTTAATTTCTTTAATATTTTGAAAAATGATTGTAAATGCATCTTGAAATCCTTGAGATTGAGGAAATACCAAATATTGATTAAAATTAACTTTATCCATTAACAATGGAATATGTTTGTTTTTAATCATCCAATAAACTGAATTGATTTCATGATAATTGTGTGATGATGAATCCATATTTGAGAAAATGACATTTCTAATGAAATTGTTTTTATAAACATACCAAAATAAATATTCGGTTTTTGATACATCTTTAATCTTTAATTTTTCAATTTGATTATTGAAAATGAAAATTGGATAACTTGGTTTAAATGATGTCAATTGTTGTTGTGATTCTAATATTGAGATTAAACATTGTTGTGGATTATTATTTCTTGTTAAATTTGAATATTTAATTATACAAATATTTGGTGTTATTAATTTGGTTGCATTTGTTGTTGTATTAGTGGTGGTGGTTGAAATGGTATTACTTGGTTTGATGGTGGCAACACTTTTAGTCAATTTGTTTTTATTGATCATAAATTTAATATTTGAAACAAGATCATCTTTTTTAGCTTTTGGAATACCCATTGATTTTGCAATTTTATAAATTTCATTATACGGTTTACTTTCTAATCCTTTAATATCAACTGAAATATCTTTATCTCTTAATATTTCAGTATCATCATCTTCTTCTTCAATCTCTTTAACTTTTTTAGCTCTACTTGCTCTTGGTCTTTGTTGTTGTTGTTGTTGTGGTGGTGGTTGTAATTGTTGTAATTGTTGTTGTAATTGTTGTTGTTGAGATTGTTGAAATTGTTGTTGTTGTTGTTTACTTTGTATTGGCTGAAATTGATAATTTAACTGGGTATTATTAATGTTATAATTGTTAATGTAATTATTGTTATTATTGTTATTTTGAATTGGATATAAAGTATTATTATTATTGAAACTATCAAAATTTGAAGTTGATGATGAATTTGCTGAATTTCTAAATGGTGATAAACTTGAATTACCCATCCCAATTGGAAAAAAATAACCAAATTGTTTAAATTGTTCCAATACTGTTGAATAAAGTGTTTGAACTCTATTATATTCAGTATCTTTTAATTGAGTTGCATTTGTAGTTTGTTGTTCATTATCAATACCAATAGAAGTTGTAGTAGTAGTTGTTGGTACACTTGAAATTAAAGGTGACGATTGTAATTGTGGTGTTGTTGTTGATGAATGTAATTGTGGTGTTGTATTATTGTTACTATTATTTGAATCACCATTGCCATTGTTATTTTGATTTAATAGTTCATTTAATTTTAAATTTAAACAATCAATTTCAGAAGTAAAACGTTGTGCAATAAAACGATTAATTATATCGGGATAGGTATACAATACACGTTTACAAACTTCAAAAAATGATGATTTCTCTCCTTGAATTTCTGGTGTCACCCATGATGATGATGGCGAAGGAAATAATGATGTTGGTGATATTGAATTATCATGAATTGGATATTTAATTTGAATCCATAAATCAACAATACGTTCTATAATAAATTGATGATATTGATGAAGTGGTAACCCAGTTGGCAATGGTAAACTAACACTATTTAAAAAACTAGAAAACATATTTAATATATTATTATCATTTTGTTGTTGTTGTTTTTTTTTTTTTTAATTTTGTGAAAAAATATTTTTTTTTTTTTTTTTTTTATTTGCGAAGTTGTGTGAAAGAGTGTGTGTGTATGTTTATATGTGAATGTGTTTAGTGTACTAGTGTTGAGTGTTGAAAAGAAACGAAATAAAAAAATAAAAATCATTTCACACACTTATTCATACACACAAACTTTTTTTTTTTTTTTTTCAAATATAAAAAGTTTAAATTTTTTTTAACATAAAATTGATTTTACATATTTCTCTTTTATTAACGAAAATAGATAACAAAAATATATAACAGGTTTTATTATTAAAACTTACATTTTTAGAAATACATTATATATATTAATTAAAAATAATTATTCATTAGTACAAATTTAAAAACATGTAACAAAATTATAACTAATAAAATTTTATTAAATATATATATATATTTATATAAATATAAATTTGTGGTGAATGAGTATTAAAAAATAAAAATGAATTTTTTATGAAAAAAAAAAAAAAAAATTATAAAAAAATCAAAAAAAAATTAAATAAAACCTATTTTGGTGATTGTCTGCAAATTTTGCAATATTTATTTATTTACACTCAAATTTATCTTTATAATTTTGATAAACTATACCATTTGAAGTTGAAATTTTTGAAAATTGTTTATTTGTGAGTGTGGCTCTATCATCTGTAGTTAAATATTTGAATTGTTCCAAATGATCATTTGTGAGAGATTCTTTGAGTAAAATTTTTAATTCAGCTTTCGTAAAGATTGAATTTAATGTTTCATCATAGACTGAATCTTTTTTGAATTGTTTTGTAAGAAACAGTACTGGATATTGTTGATCTAAATGTAAAAGTAAATCAAATCTACCCAATTTAGCAACAATTGTTATAAATGATAATAAAAATTGAAATTCTGTTTCTGATATTTCTTTACGTTCTTGTGTTTTAATCAGTATTACTTTTTTCAATGGAATTAATTGTAATTCTGATATATCTTTTTTTTTACCATTACCAGCTGCTGTTGTTGTTGTTGATGATGTTTTACCTGCAGCAAATTCAGTTTTTGCTTTTTTACTATTTCTTTTCTTTTCTTCTTTTTCAGCTTGTTGTCTGTCTCTTTTTAACTTCTTTTCCAATTCTCTCTTTTCGAATTTCTCTTTTTCTTTCAATTCTTTCTTTTCCAATTTCAGCTTTTCTTTCAATTCTTTCTTTTCTAATTTCTCTTTTTCTTTTGCTTCTTTTTTCTCTTTTCTTGCTTTTTTCTCTTTTTCTTTTTTATCTTTTTCTTTTTTATCTTTTTCTTTTTCCTCTCTAGTTTTTCTTTTTGATTTCTTTACTTTATTTGGCTTCTTTTTACTGATTTTTATTGATGAATCTATAATTGAATCTATAATTGATGATACTATTTGAGTTGGTGTAAATTTCTTATTATTATTGATGATTGATGAATCTATAATTGAATCTAAAATCGATAATACTATTTCTTTTGGTGTTGCTGGTGTTGTCAGAATATTATCTTTCATTTCAATATCTGTTGTAGCTACTGCTATTTCTGTTGGTTTATTTTCACTACTGATAGCTGATAAATCTAAATTTGATGACGTAATTTCTGTTGATGTTGGTTTTGTATCTGCTTCATTCATTTTAATATCAGTGAAAGTTAATTCCTTACAAATTTCAATTGGTGGCATTGCAGTAACAGAAGAATTCTCTTTCATTTCAATATCATCGTTGATAGTTGCTAATTTCTTATTACCAATACTATTAACTGAATTTTCAGTAATTGAATCTATAATTGATTTAACAATTTCCAATGGAGTTGAACTTGCGGCTGTATCTATCATTACTTGTTGTGATTCTTTCATTTCAATATCATCAATTATAGTAGTTGTAGTTGATGTTGTAGTTGATGTTGATTGTTTACATTTGATAATTGACTCTTTTATAATTGAATTTAAAATTGAAGATACAATTTGAACAGAGGTCGATAAAGTATTCTCTTTCATTTCAATATCTGATGTTGGTTCCTTTGATTTGACTATTGATTCAATAATTGAATCTAATATTGATGATACAATTTCAGTACCACTACTACTTTTATTTTTGATTGAATCTTTAAATGGTGGTGGTGGTGGTGTATCAAATACCATTTTATCTATAAATTGATCTTCAATTCTTTGAAACATTTTGAAATAAGTTTCCATAAATTGATCAATGAAATTGAAATCACCTCTTTTAACAACATGGTATAATAATAATTCACAATCTGCAAATACTGACATTTTATTCCTTTTACCATCACCAGTACCATTACTACCCATATACTTTAATAAACTATCTTTTTCAAATAATTGATGACCTCTACCAGTAAGATATAAAAATACTTTTAAAATTGAATTTGAAATTTTACATCTTCCAGAAACTAAATCATGAATTCTAGTTGTAAATATCCAATCCATTAATTTAATTTGATTATTTGAAAATGGTTCAAAACCACAAATATTATAATTTGAATCAATTGTTGTTTCATTTACTAAACTTGTTGTTGTAACAGTTGAAGTACATGGATAACATGGATAAACTAAATTTGAATGTTTTTTAAAAAAGTCATAATCAAAACTTGTATTTTCAATTATGAATTTAATATCATTAAAATCAAATGTATCCCAAACTGAACATCCATTCAACACTTTACGACCATTAAAATTTCCACCTGCCCAACAATCTATAACATATGAATCATGTTCATAAATATTTGGTTTTGATACGATATATGCTGCTGTTTTTAAAATGCTTTCATTTGAAAGTGGAAATGAATTTGATAAATTATACATTGTTGAAAATCTTAATTTGTTTTGAATGATTTCATTACCATGACTATTGCCATAACCATAACTATTACCACCATAACTACCATGATGTTGTTGATTTAATATTAATTTATTTTCAAAAATTGGTAATAATTCAACTTTACCATATCTGAACAATGTGAGAATTGATAATAATTGTTTATTCTTTATATTATCAATTAGGAATTCCATTACTGGTATTGATTGAACGTATCGGAGTATATTGTAGTTGAATTTACTGTAATTCTTTTCTGGCACTATTAACATTTCATTACCAAATGCATTGAATACCAATTTCACATGATCCAAATCATCTGTTGCAATCACTAAATTGAATAAAAACAATGGTGCTAATTTACATTCATGATTAATTGATATATCTTTACAATCCCTAATTACATCATTTATAAATTTAATTTGTCTAACTCGATTATCTTTACAATTTTTAAATAATACCAAATTTCCATTATAACCATTTCCGCTATTACTACCATTACCATTACTTCCATTTGGATCATTATATATTAATGCAATTTTATTCTCTAATGAAAATCTATTATAATCTAAACCACTGTAATCATTTAAATTGAACCATCTTTTTAATAATTTACTATCACCATATTCTAATGAATCAATTTCAGCATTCTTTAAATCATCTGCTTTATTTGTACCAATATCGTCATCACTGCCATAATATAAATTAAATTTATGATTCTTTTGATTAACGATTGAATAATACATTTTTAATAACCTTTTTACAATTTGTTTCGTTTGTTGATCCTGAAGTATTGCTTCATTTGTAATTACTGATTTTAATTGTTGTTTTTTTAAATTGATACAAAATGAATCTAATTCTGATTTTGATATTTTATTATTGTTACCACCATTATTATTGATTGATTCAAGTTTATTATATAAATCTAAATTTACAATTGATTTACATGATTCAATCAATACTTTAATTGTAAATTTATTTTCAAATGGACATAATTTAAACAAATTAATCAAATATAATGGTTGATCTTTAGGTGTTGTAAGATTTAATGGTGATTCTTCCATTAGGTAATTTAACAGTTTAAATCTTTTAGTTATCATTGTTGTAGGTGTATTGAATATTAATTTCCAAATTTGAATTTTAAATTCTTGTGAATGAATTGGTAATTGTTGTATTTGTGTTGATGAGGTTGATATAATTTCATCTATACCACAAAGATATTTCGTTATTTTATATTTGTTGTATTTTACTGAACCAATTAACGTGAATGTATTTGGTACGTATAATTGAGGGGTATCTTCAATTAAAGCTTGTAATGCACCTAAACACCCAGTTGAAAGTAAATCATTTATAGATTCTTTAATGTTTTTCATTCTATTCCAATGATGTTTAAATAGTAATTGATAAAATTCTTTATCATACTTTATAAATTTGAATATTGGTATTAATGTACAATATGATAAACATGTTATTTGTGTATCTTGTATCCTTGGAAACAACAGAAACTGTCCACACCTAATTTTATCCTTTAATAATTCTTTATGACCATTCTTTATCATCCAATCAACTTCAACTGCTTCATAATAGTTCTTTTTACTCTTTGTATATTCATTACATCCAATACCTTCCATAGATGATGTTAATGTTGATGATGGCGTTGATGATTGGCCACCAGTAGTTGATAAATTTGATATAATTATTTTAAAAAGATATTTGTTCTTTATTACCTTCCAAAATAACAATTCTGTATTATCAATTTCTTTTATCTTTAAATCGTAACATGTATTATTATACGCTCTGGTTGTTGTTTTGTTGCTATCATTTAATTTATTATTTTTTGACTGATGAAACTTTTTAATTTTTGTAAGGATATCTATTTTCCTTCCAGCTGTTGATAATTTTAGAGAATGCGCTATTTTATATAATTCATAGTATTGAAGTTTATCTAATTGTTTTACATCTATTGACATTGATATTATTCCATTCTCTAAATTAACTATATTATCACTATTATTGTTGTTATTATTATTATTTCTATTATTATTGTTATTATTGGGATTTTCTTCCATGATATGCTATCTGTTCGACGTTTTTTTATTAAAAAAAAAAAAAAAAAAAAAAAAAAAAAAAATTTTTTTTTTTTGATAATTTATTTCATTTTTATAAATTTATGCGGATCAAAAAAACAAATAACAAGTATTATGATCATTCACATTATGCGTTCACTATTGTATTACCATCATTGTATAAAGTTTGTCCATCTTTACTAAAGTGCGTATATTGTTTTTTTATATTTATTGTTTATACATTCGTAAATATATTAATAGTAATATATCATCATCACCATAATCGTCACATAAAAAGAATAAAATACAATTTAAATTAAAATAACAAGAAAAAAATACTTCATACTCATTCGTTATTTGTGGATTAATAATTGTTTGTTTCTCATAAAAATAAAAAACACACCATCATTTGTAATGAAACATCCCTCTGTATAAAAAGTGATGAAGCTCGTCAAATTTACAAATATATAAAAGATATACAACAGAGATAGATATACAGCACTAAATTTGTTTGGTATTTATTGATATGTATTTGTATAAAATAAAATAAAATCAATGCGTAAGCTATGTCAAAATTTGCGAACTTTATTTAGTGTATGTTGTTTTTTATACTATTGATAAATACGCTTGTAATAAAAATAAAGATAGAAAATAAAGAATACAAAAAAAGGATTATCAACTTTCTAATTAGGAAATGAAGCTTCAATGCTCAAAATCAATTTTTCATATAAAGTTAACAAACTTATAACGCCAAAAAACTTACATAATAATCAATATTATGTGACCAAAAATAAATAAAATGAAAAGCTATATTGTGTTATATATTCATGTATTAGTTCTTTCATGTTACCACCACTACCGTTACTATCTTTATTTGTTTTTTTAATAATTGTTTGTGCTACACCATTATCATTATTATTATTTGTTTCATTTCGAAAGTGTAACAACAGATAAATATGTCAAAATAACAGATACAAATATAAAATGAAAAGATATAAAAAGATTCGGATTATATCTATAACAATTTGTACTTTATGTGTATGATTTTAAATTTCATGCGGGAGCTATGTCAAAATTTACAAACCGCAACAACATCACAACAATATTAAATTCCAACAATATTAAATCAACTTTGTTATAGTTTGTTTGTTAGTTTTTATTTTACATCAAATACACATAATTATTATTATTGTGATTTTATTGTTATTATTGTGCGGGTGTGTAAAAAGATTTACAATGAAAAGAAAAAAAAGAAAAATAATATACACACACAAATCATACTATAATAATAAAAATAAATGAATAATTTAACCAGGAGTATCTGCAATTGAAGAATCAAGAAATCAGGAAACCAAGAAATCAAGAAATCATAAACACACAAATAATAAAAACAAATAAATAATATTAAACTTTAATAACATACTTCAAATTTATACAATATTTATTTTCTACTATTTTTAGAATAAACATGTGTAAAAATTTTTTTTTTTTTTTATTTTTTTTTAATTAATTCAACTTAAATTTTTTTTATTTTTTATTTTTTTATTGTTCACACACGCATGTACATACAGTTATAAAGTATACATATAAAATATATTATTTGTATTAATTAAAAAAAAAAAAAAACAATGAATAATTCCGATGATGAAGATGATGTGGTGATTGTAGAAAAAGATTTAAAAAGGTTACCATTTAGAGATGTTGTAAAAGTGGCAAAATCAATTAATATGCTCCCCACAAAAGGTGGCAAAGATATTCTAATTCAAAAGATTATCAAATTTAATAATAAAAAAATTAACGAAAGATTAAAAAAAAGACAACAAAAACAAACAAATCAACACAATCATCAAAAACATACAACATCACATTATAATAGACAACAACAACAACAACAACAACAACAACAACAACCTACTGCTATAAATAATGCAACTATCAATGATCAATCTAATAATAATAATAATAATAATAATAATGGTACTATACAATCACAAAATGTATTTGGTATTGCAAGTCGTATAACAAGTAAAAGTAATAACTCATATATTTCATTACAACATACTAGTGTAAATTCAAGTATTTATACATTGGAAATTAAAGATATTACATATGGAGAATTTTTATTTTGGAAAGTATTTAAAAATAAATTTATATTTGGTCAAATTACTACATTTTTGTGTGTTTATCAATTTTCAACAAAATACAATGAACTTGTTGACCTAGTTGAAATGGTAATTAATGGACAAATTGAATTGGTTAAATATAAATTATCAAAGGGTCACCATTTAGATTTTCCATTTTCTAAAATGGATAAATTATATTCAAGAGTTGGTAATGATTATCAATTTTACAATTTATTATTTGATAAATATTACAATGTAATTAATGCAAGTTTACAATTACAAGTAACTGATTCGATTAGATTTGGTAATGGAATTGTATTAGAATTGTTAATTGAACGTTTTTCATATGTACCAACAGAATACACAATGCAAATTGCAATTGAGAGTTGTAATTATAAAGCATTAATTCATTTATTAGAATACGATTCTTCATTATTCAACAATGATAAACATTGGTCAATATTAATTGGTTGCATTGTAAAGTTTAATATATGTCACTTGAAAATGTACAAGATAATTAATGTGTTGATATTCCAATTTCAAAAAGAACCATCAATAACCCAAGTAAATTTATTATTAGATTTGTTATTTACCAAATGTCCATATCAATTAAATTTTAAATTATCGCATCTTATTCAAGCTTGTACAACAATTTCAATTTTAAATGAATTAAAAAATCCAATTAACACAAAAACTACACCAACAAACAATGTAAATGAAACAAATGTCATTGATGTTAATATTGATCAAGATGATTATTTTGAATTTGATGAAATTCCTCAAGATCAAGAATCAATTGATATCAATACAAAATATCTAGAATATAAAAATTCAAAGCAAAAACCAATTGTACAATTAAATAATAATTATAACAATTCAAATATGTTAACAATGGATACAATTAATTCATTTCAATTTACAGTTAAAGAATTGAAATTTAATATTGATAAATTTAATAAATTAAATTTCAACGTAAAGAAATTAATGAAAATGTATTTATCAGTGGTACCAGGTTTATTAAATAGAAATTGTAGATACATCTTATCATTCAAGAGTAAATTCAATTGGAAACATTTTGAATTTAAAAATATGCATGGTATATCAGATCACGATACTCATTTTTCATTTCAATATGCATTTAAATATGGCAATTTTGCATTTCTAGAACAATTTTTTAAATGTACAAAACATACTCATTTTGAATTAACGGAATATAGTTATTGGTCTGAAATGGTTAGAAATTACAATCCAAATTTTAAAGTTAAACATTTAAATTCATTTTATCAAAGAACTAGATTTGGACCAACTTCTGAATTACCATTATATCAATATATTAAAAATGATAGATTAAAACAAATTACATTTTTAAAAGATTTAATTGCTGCTTCAAAAAATGAAAAAATAGGTTCAGTTCGTCCATCTCCAAGTTTCATTTTTAAAATGATGGTATTTCAAGACGATTTAGATTTGGTTAAATTCACCTATCAACAATTTAATGAACCAAAATTGGCAATTACATTTTCTAATTTTGGTTTAATCAGATCAATTAAAATGTTGGAATTTATATACGGTAAATTTAAAAACAGTGTAAATCAAAACTTTAATCATTGGATTTCCCGTAGCGAGATTCCATTATTTACCCGTCATATACAATTGTTAGCAGAGGATCCATGCGATATTCCTTGCACAACTTTGTCAGCTCCAAATAATGAAAATACTTTTAAATATTTAGGGTTTTCAGAATATAGACACTCTTTAATCAATGAAGCACATTGTGATTTTGGCAAATTCATGAAAATGATTAGATTCATCGTTGAAAATCCAAATTATTTTTCATATAATTCATCAATTTATGATGAATGTGTTTTTGCTTTATCACGTGGTAGTAACGATGGAAATGGTATAACAAGATACAATCAAATTCAAGATCTACAATATATTATTGAAAATACAACTTTTAATTATAAAAGATTCATTAATATTGATTATATTCCAACTACAAAGGATGGTTTATTTATTAATTGGGTTTTAGAAGAAAGACATGATGATATTCAAGCAATAAATGATAGTGTTGGTAATGGCAATATATTAAGATGTGAATTTTTAGAGTTTAATATTGTACATGCAAACTATTTAATTAATCGTTGGGATTTATTATTGGAAAAAGAAGATTTTGTAACAAATTATAAAAAGATTTGGGTTGAAATAATTCAAATGAATCAAGTTGATCTAGTTTTAAATATCTTTGCAAAATTCTTTCCAAATCAACAAACTGTTCAGAATTCACCATTAAAACCAATATTATTGGACTTTTTATGGGAAATTGTTGATAGGAATAGGTGCGAAATTTTAACTGCAATCTTTAATAATTTTGGATGGGTGTTCAAATTACAAACCAATGGTAATCATAACTCATTATTTGGTGTTGATAAAATTAGAAGATTACTTTACAAATCAATTTCAAATGAAAATGTTGATATTGCTTCATTCTTTTTAGATACTAGAATTCAATCATCCAATAGTAACGCTAGATATCCAATTATTTCATTAACTGAAATTCAATTTAAAAAAAGAATTTTAAAAAATGGAAGAAATTCAAATAGTTGCATTTGTAAATTATTTCAAAATAGATTTATGGATACTGGTGGTAGTGATAATAGTGATGATGATGATAGTGGTGATAGTGATGAAGATAGTGATGGTGATTCATCAGATTAATATATTATTGTGTTAGTTTGTTTTAAAAAACCAAAATAAAAAAAATGTTACATCAAAAAAACTTTAACCAAAACGTTTATTTGTTTAGACTCTGATATTAAATGTTCAGTTGCTGATGGTTGGTTCAATACCTAATTGCTGTGCGCGTTCATTAACAGTTTCAATAGTTCCAAATTGTTTGTTTATTTCTCTGAATTTATACCCAAATTCACCACCCATTAATTAATGATGGGTTATTAAAATGATTTGTATCATTTTTAATTGGCTCAACTTAATTATCTACTTCTTTTCCACCTGTATCACAGCTTTTGGTGAACTCTTGCAACACATGTGACACAAAAACTTTTTAAATTGAAAAAAAACTGAAAAATAACAAAAAAGTGATAAGACAGGGGAGATGCTATTTAGTTTTTTTTATTAATAATTAAATAAATAATTAATTATTCATTCTTTCATTATTTTATGTGAAATGATTACGTGTTATTATAAAATAAATAGTTACACCACTGGGAAACAGAAAAAGAACTTTTTTTTTTTCCCAACAAAAAATCAAAAAATATCTAATTGTCGTTTTAAAAAAAAAATTTGATACCAAAAGTTGATTTTTATTTGTAAAAAGTTTAATTTATTGTATTAAAATGAATAACAACAAATATTTAATAATTACAGTAGTAATAGATTTGTTAATAAACTTTATAAATTTTAATAATGCAACTACAGTTGATCCAATTATATTAATTGTAAATCCAAATAATAATAATCAATATAATAAAGGTAGTGAATGTGGTACTGTTGTAACATTTACATGTAATTCAATTAATGATGCAACAACTTATTTTAAAAATATATCATCATCATCCCCCTCTTCTTCTACTTTTACACAACCATTAATATTACAATTACAAGATGGTATTTACAGTTTAAATCAAGATAATATAATTGAAATTTATCAATTTAATTTAACAATTACATCATTTACATCTAGTTCAAATAATGTAATTTTTAATGGTTTCAATTCTAGTAGTAATATATATAGTGGAATTGAAAATACAACATTAATTTCAATTACAGAACCAACACCAACACCAACACCAACATCAGTATTACTATCATCTTTAGGATCAACTAGTGAAAGTAGTGTTGAAACATACTTATTGATTGAGAATATTGTATTTCAAAATATAGTTAATCAATCAATATTAAATGTTGTAACATTTGAATCAAAAGCAATAATTTCATTTAATGGTTGTTCATTTAATGGATTTAATTCAACATTACGTTTACCAATTATTGGTATTAATATGGATCGTACTCCATTAAAAGAATCTGCTGATAGTATTATTCAAATTTCAAATTCAGTATTTTCAAATATTAATGAATATATTACTGTAAATGGTACATTATATCCAATTCCAGTAATTGTAGGATCAAATTCAATTGTTCAAACTTTAAATGTAAATGTTACACAATCAACATTTGGAAATTTCATTTATTCTCCAAATGGAATAATCAAAATTACAACAAGTAACTTTAATTCATGTAGTTCAACAAATGGTATAATATTTGCTGATGGTTCAACAGATACTACAATTACTAATTCAACATTTATAAATAATAATGCTACAAATTATGGTGGAGCTATTACATCAACAAGTTCAGAAATAAATCAATCACTTGGTATTCAATTTTCAACATTTATAAATAATATATCACCATTTGGTGGTGCAATTTATATGACAAATGATAATTCAAGTGCATTAGTAATAAATATACTTAGTCAATGTACTTTTACAAATAACTTTGCAACTAATAGTGGTGGTGCTATTTATATAAGTGGTGTATCAATGGCAATTTATAACACATTATTCATTGGTAATGATGCGGTAAACTTTGGTGGTACATTTGATATTCAAAGTGATTCAACATTTTCAGTAATTGGTAGTTCAACAATTACACCACCAGTACAATCAAATATATTTAGAGGTGAAATATTATATGCTTCAACATCTACTGTATCTTTTAGCGGAGTTCAATTTACAAATTCATCAATTTCAAATCAATTATTTGGTTGTGCTGTTTCACAGATTACATTTACAAATTGTATTGATTTAGATCCATCATTCTATTGTGTATCTTGTATTTCAGTTAAAGTTGATGGTGTACCACATTGTACTGAATATACTTCATTTCAATTATCAGTCTCAACCACAACTACAACTGGTAATAGTAGTAATTCAATCATTAAAATGTATTCTTTATTCTTTACATTTTTAATTATATCAATTACAACTTTATTACTTTAAATAGGCTTTTAAAAACAAAAATATTATTCAAAGAAAAAAATACCTTTGAAACCCCAAAAAATGATTAAATAAACAGTTCCATTTACATTTTATTAAATTATATTTTATTTGTTTTTTTTTTTTTTTTCTTACTTTTCAAAAAAATCACCAAAATTTGACAAAAAAACGATTTTTTTTTAAAAAAATTATTTTTAAATTAAATTTATCATGATAAACAGAATTAGTAATTCATTAAGAAATATTGGATTAAAATTAAAGAATGGTGGTAGTGGAATAAAAGATGGTGCTATATATTCACAGAGCGATCAAGAAATGATAGATACATATAAAACATATATAGCAACAGAAACATATAGATCATGTTATTATAAATTTAATGGTGATTTTGAAAAGTTTATAAAAGAACAACAACAACAAACGGATAATGGTGATTCAACAACAGAAGCAATACCAAAATATAGTATACAAAAAAATAAAATTACAGAAATATTAAATAATCAAATATTGGAAATGTTTGAATCAATTCATTCATATGGTGGTCGTAATAGTTATCCACCACCATTAAAAGATTTACCATATTATTCAATGGAAGAGAAATTAAAGAGATGTTTATCAATTAAAGAAACAGATAATAAAGGTGAAGAAATTCAACATCCACGTGGATTTAAATTGTCAGTTAAAAGATCAATGATTGATCATCAAGAAGCAGGTTATGGTGTACATGTAAATGGTGAAATTGTACCAGGTACAATTGTTGCAATATATCCAGGTACAACATATGATGGTAATAATATACCTACAACTGCAATTGATAATGATAATGATTATATGATGTCAAGATATGATGGTACTGTAATTGATGGTAGATCATGGAATAAACAAGCTGATGAATTAATATTAAAAGAAAAGTTTTTTAAATCTGTTGGTACAAATACATCACCAACTGATTTACTATGTTTTAAAAATCCATTTGCAATTGGTAATTTCATTAATCATCCACCTGCTGATCAACATGCAAATGTAATTTCATATTCATATAATTTTCGAACTGGTTTCCCTAATCATTTATCACATTATATTCCAAATAAAACTGGTTCTGAACATACTATATTTAAAGATAATTCCGTACTTGCTCGTACTATATTATTAATTGCATATCGTCCAATTAAAAATCAAGAGATATTCTTAAACTATCGTTTTAATCCTGATTTACCATACCCTGATTGGTATACACAACCAAACATTGAAGAAGCAAAAAGAAGATGGGGTACTAGAAGATCACTTTCAATACAATCCATTTTAAATAGAAATTAATTAAAAAAATTATTATAATCGAAAAAAATTATATATAAAAAGTATTGTTTAATTTTTATTTTGTTTTAATTTTTTTTTTTTATTTTTATTATTTTTTTTATGATTTTTATTATCATTGTTCACTATAGTATACAGCTCACACACACCCACACTCATACTCACACTCATATATGTACAACAATATTAATAACATGTCATATTATAATGATAATAATTATTTTAAATCACCATATCAACTTCATAATGAAAAAGAAAAACAATTTGAAAGGGATATAAAGAGACACCAACATCATATACAATTATTACAAAATCAAAATTTAAAGTTAAAACAAGAAAAATGTAATAGTGATAATCAATATAAATCATTACTATTAGATAGAGATAAAACAATATCACAATTATTTGAAACAAATAACTATTTAAATAACCAAATTAAACAAATACAAAGAAATGAAAAGTACAATGACCAATTTCAATCAAATAGAATTAAATGTTTAGAATCACAACAATATGAATCAACAATTGAAATACGTAAATTAGCAAATGAAATTAGTAAACTAAAACATGAAAATCAAGAATTCAAACAAATCATTACAAATTTAAAATTAAATTTATATAATTCAACAAGAGAAAAAGATTTAAAATTTAAAAATTTATTAATTGATAATCAAAAATCATTAAATAAATTAAAACAATTTGAAGTAAATCAAATTGAACAAGTAAAACAAATTAACCAAATTAGAACTTTATTAAATCAAAGAGAAAATGAATATCAAAAACAAAGAAATCAAGATTACATGGTAAACAATGAAAAGTTATTGCAATTTGAATTAAAATTAAAACAAGAAAAACAAAAATCAACTGAATTAAAGAAAACATTATTAGAAATTGATATGGAATTCTTTAAAATTGTTTTAAATTTTGAACAAGAAATTGCAAAAAGAATTTTAAAAGAGAAATTAGATAACGAAATTATAAATTCATTAAAAGTTAAATTATCAAATAGACCATCTACCTCACCATCACCAACACCATCCTTTACAAATGATAAACTTGAAAGAGAAAGAAAAGAAAAAGAATTAAGAAACACATTATTAAAACAAAAACAAGATGCAGAAAGAAATAAAGAAAATGATAAAATTATTCAAAAATTAAAACAAAGAGAATTACAAAGGAGAATTGAAAAAGAGAAATCTGATGAATTATTAAGACAGCAACAAAAAGAAAAAGAAAAACTTGAAAATGAAAGATTACAAAGAGAAAAGGATAAATTAAATCAAAAAAGGTCAAGCATACTATCAACTCCAACAAGAGTATCAATTAGTTCAAATTCTTCACCTTCTTCTTTCTCATCAACTCCACCAACATCACAACAATTGGAAATTATAAAAAGAATTGAAAGTGCTAAAAAACCAAATGATATATTTAAAATTAATAATTTAAATGATTTAAAATCAATTGATACAATTAGTAATTTAAAAACACAATATCGTCAATACTCTAAATTAATTCATCCAGATAAATGTTTAAATACAAATGATATGTTTCATAAATTAAAAGAATCATATGATATTTTAAATGGTGATTTATTAATTTCAATGTCAATGTATTTTAAATAAAAATAATTTTTTATATTATCATTTTCTTTTTTTAAATAATAGACATAATAATTTGTATCACACACAGACACACACTATATCTTAATATACAAAAAATAATATTGTGTAGCTGGTGAAAAACACACAACACAATCCCAAAAATATAATTTATCACACAACTTCACCAACATTTTTATGTGTAGTTAACAACACGCAACATGATATAAAAATAAGTTATTGTTGTATCACCCCAATATAATACACAAAATTTAAAAGTGTGTATGGTAGTGGTTGAACACACACATAATTAATTATTAATTTTTTATGTGGTAGTTTTAACTGAGCAACAAACAATTACCACCAAACAATTTGTGATTCAGAAATTTTGTATTTTTTATATTTTTTATCATATATTTTTTTGTAAATAAATAAATATTACTATATTATAATAATGAAAATAATTGAATTCGATAGTTCAAGACGTGATAATGAAAGACCTGATTATGTGAAAGATAATATCACTAGGGAGAGGTTCAAATTTATCTCCTATAATGGTGGACATAGTATAAATTTAGAAAGAAAAGATGGAAGTAAATATTCACCCTCTGCTAAAGATAAATCAAGATTTACATTTTATGTTGGCACAAACCAAAAGTTTTTGGAATCTTCATCCCATAATTCTTCCTCTTCATCTATATCAGTATCAACTTCCCCATATTCATCACCATCATATTTTTCATACCTACAACCAATCCAACAAGAACAACTCTCTGAAACAAAATATGAAAATTCAAATGAAAAGCAATATAAACAAATTCAAGAATTAAATGATACAATTACTAAGTTAAAAAATGAAAGAATAAATGATCAAGACTCCCTACGAAAACTTTTGGATGAAAAAGATAATCAAAATGCCCAAATTAAAAAACTTGATAACCAAATCTCATTATTAAATTTTGAAAAATCAAATAATCAATTTCAACAACATAACCAACAACTGCAACAGCTAATTAAAGAACTTGAACAACGAAATTCACAATTAAAAATGGAAAATTCAAGTAATATAGAATCATTGATAAAACAAAAACACCAAACTAAAGAATTAGATTTTCAAATTACATTGTTAAAATTAGATTCAACAAATAATGAAAGGAAAATTAAAGAATTAGAATCTCAAACTTTGGTTTATAAATCAAATGAATTAAAAAATTATATGGAATATCAAAAACAAAAAGAATCATTAAAAGAACAAATTAAAAGCAATGAATCAACAATTAATACATTAAGGTTAAATGAAACAAAAAGAAATAAAGAACATTATGATTTAACAATGAATTTTCATAAAGAACAAAATGATCTTTATACCAGATTCTTTCAATTGCAAAAAGATAATCTATCAATGTCAACTAAATTCAATGCAGAGGAGAATAAAAACAATTTATTGGAAAAAGAAGTTGAAGAAGCAAATTTAAATTTACAAAATAAAACCATTGAACTAAATAAACAAATAGATTTGGTAGATAAATATAAATCATGTGAAAAGGAGTATTTGGAAAAATACAACGAACAAAATGATTTAATATCACTTTTAAAGACCCAATTGCGAGAAAAGGAAAACATTTGCGAACTTTATAAATCTTTTATAAATTCAATGGCACCTAGAGAAAAGGAAACTACTCGGGAAGAAAAGGAAGAAAGTGAGAAAGAAGAAAGGAAAAGAGAAGAATTGGATAGATTGGAAAGAGATAGACAACAAAGAGATCAAGAAAAAAGAGAACAAGAAAAAAGAGAGCAAGAAATAAAAGAACAAGAAGAAATTAAACTAAGAGAACAAAAAAGAAAAGAAAAAGAAAAAAGAGAACAAGAAATAAAAGAACAAGAAGAAATTAAACAAAGAGATAAAGAAATAAGAGAAAGAAAACAAAAAGAAAAACAAGAACTTGAAGATAAAGAAAGATTAAAGAAATTAAATGAACAACTTGAATTTTTAAAAAAAGTAGAATCTGCAAAGAGACCAGATGATATATTTTCTAGATTTGCTGATTTAAAAATTCAACGTACTCAATATTTAAAATTAATTCATCCTGATAAATGCAAAGTACAAAATTATTCTGGTGAATTATATCACAAATTTAATGACGCATTTGATATTTTAAATGGTATATTAAATCCTGAAAAATCAAATTATTTTAAAAAATAAAAGATGCTATATATATTTTAATTTAATAAAATATTATCATTTTCTTTACAATTTATCAGATGTGTAATGAGTTTTTTGATCTATAAATATACCCATTATGTCAAAAAAAAAAACATAATATGATTAAAAAATTATTGTTTAAAACTGCTAATAAATATAAAAATTGATTTTAAAATAAAAAGTTGTAGCATTTTTATAAATTGCTTTATAATAGCGTTCATACAACTAAGTACAGGTAGTGGAAATTAATGAAAAACGAAATTTAACAAAGATATTTTAATGAATTAAAAGTTTATTGAAGGTTTATTTGGTTTATTCAAAGGTAATGGTTGTTGTTATTGTTGTTGTTTTCTTAAAAGTATTGGTAGTTCAGGTCCAATCATTTGTGTGGAGCTTTAAACAAGAAATTAGGTAAACCATAATTTCTTGAACATAGTAATATTGATTTAGCTATTTTAATTATTGGTAATTCATCACAATGTGGATTTAATGATAATATGCCACTTGAATATAAATCTGATATGAAGTTAGTTGGGTGAATAATCCTGTGGCCTTCATTTGACTTTTCTAATTCTAATGATGTACTATATAATTATATAATTAGTATTTCAATAGATAATAATGAGTTTAATAGTAGTACATTAACACTTACAAATGACCATTACCGATGAGAATTCTACTTTTTTCTTATCACCATTAACAAAAGAACGAAGAGGTGTCCATTGAAATATCTTTAAACCAAATTAATAACCTTTTTGTGACCTTTATCAAGTTGTACCACTCTGTTAATGATTTGTTTTAATAATATTGAAATTGATGATTTGATTTTGAAATTGCAGATTTTTTCAATTCAATTACATTTGGTGTGTGTAGTTGATTTTGACCGGTTGTACACTATTATTTATAACTGTTTTTGTTCCATTTGATTGTTGAATAATTATTATTTAATGTTGAAAGAGTTTTTTTCATATCATTGAATTGGTTGTATATGTGGGTGTTGATTATTGATGTTGTAGTTGTTGATATTTTTTGAGTTGGTTGGTGTTGTTTATTTATTAAATTTTGTTTGTGTTTTAATTGACGGAAATGTTGGTGTTGTGAAGATGTAATACTAATTTTACCTTTTGATTACTTATACTTAATGATGATGTTTGAACATCAATGAATTGTTGATGTTGTTGTGAGTAGTTGGTACTGATAATGGTTTATTATCATCAAATGTTGGTACATCAATTCTATAATCGACTGGTAAGAATGTATTGAACCCAGAAATCAAATGTTTATAACCTTTGAAAATTCAATAGAATGTGAAACTATACTGTTTTTTAATATAATCAACACTTTTGTATTTACGAAAAATGAAAAAAAATAGCATTGTCACATAAAATCATTACAATCACAAAAAAAAAAAAAAAAAAAAAAAAAATTAAAATTTTTTAAAAAAAAAAAAAAAAAAAAAAAAAAAAAAAAAAAAAAAAAAAAAAAAAAAAAAAAAAAAGAATTAAAATCGTTTTTAAATATTTGGTCAGAGCGTTATTACCATTTCAGAATCAAATATATACTAAATTTGATATTCATTGAACAATAAACTTTATAAACTTATTTTAAAATAATTATTACTATTTTGTGCATATTAATTAATAAATAACGGGTATAAGCAGCGACTAAAAAAAAATTCAAAAAAAAAAATTATAAAAAATTAAAAAAAAATTAAAAAAAATAAATTTTTTTTTTATTATTTAAATTTGGCCTGAAGAACACAATATATTTTGGTAATTATCAAATCCATGAAAACACATGACACCCTTAATACACAGATAGTTACTTGTAGTGTAATAATATATAATAAATAAAAACAACAGCAGCAATTAATAAATATTTATACGCATTCAACATGTTGGGAAAAAATAACAACGAACTTATAATATTATTTTTTTGTAATAGATATATTGTTGTTAAACAATAAAAAAATAAATAATACACAAAAATATTCATTCATTCATAAAACACAATTATTAGTATATTATACATATGTATATATAACTACTAGTCTCCAATGAATTAGTGTGTGGTGTATTTTTTTTTTTTTAATTTTTTTTTTTTTTTTTTTTTTTAATTTTTTTTTTTTATTTTTATTTTTTTAATTAAATAAAAATTTTTTAAATTTAAATTTTTTTTTTTTTTTTTTTAAAAAAATTAAAATTACAATCTACAATAGATATAATCAATAAATATCAAAAACCACAACAACAACAATAATTATTAAATAATGGATGATCAATTAATTGATAGAAGTTATTTTACAACACTTTATAAACAAATTAGATTACAAGAATTTTTAGAGGTTGCACATACTATATTACAAGATCGTTTAGAAAATGGATATGGTAAAACAGTTAAAGGAGTACCACTTGGGTGCTTGCCAGTTGAATTATTTAGGGAACATTTTAGTAATTTTAGATACTGGCGTAGTTATACAAAAGAACGTGTTGCATATATAAACAATGAAAAAGTAAATGTTCAACATTTATATTTCACATTCAATGCAAGATCAGGTTTTCCAACTCTCAGTAGTGGTAAAGAATGGGTAAAGAAAAAGATTGAAAAAAGAGATACTCCTGCAGATTCACAAGTTGTAGTACATGAATATCAAAAAGTTACCTTTATAATTAGTATTAGAGATACCCGTGTTGAATGCGATTTTAAAATGTCTTCTGTACCATTTTTGACTGATCTTCAAATTTATCAAAAAGATTTACAAACTCAACAACAACAACAACAGGTACAACAAGCTCAATTACAACAACAAGTTGTTCAACAACAAATTAATCAACAACAACAACCACAACAACAACAACAGCAACAAATTAACCAACAACAACAACCACAACAACAACAAATTAATCAACAACAAGCACAACAAGCACAACAACAAGTACAATTAACTCCACAACAACAAGCTCAACAAATGCAACAATTACAACAACAAGCACAACAATTACAACAATTACAGCAACATGCACAAGCTCAAGCAGCTCAACAAGCAGCACAGCAACAACAAGCACCAATACAATATACTCAACAACAAATTTTACAATATCAACAACAAATTCAAGCACAACAAGCAGCTCAAATGGGATCTTCGCCAACTCATAGTTCACCCACCATAAAACAAGAATCCATTTATCAACAACCACCACAACAAATTCCTTTGTCAAATGTTGGAACCACTACAAATAATGGTGGTAGTGGTGTGCATCAAACAACAACTACAACCACTGCTAATAATATAAATGGAGTTTCACCACCAACTCAGACTCAACCATTACAAAATTCATCACCAATTTTAACAACTTCAAATGTTGCCCCACCTGTAGTTTCACCTTCTCCTTCATTAAATAATAATACAAATACAAATAATAATAGTACTAGTAATAGTAATAGTAATAATAATAATATAAATAGTAGTGTTGATGGAAGTCCCCCATTACAATCAAATTTATCAAATAATACACCATTAACAACATCTCAACCAACTATAAATACACAAGCAACACCAAATTCTGAAATAACTCAACAACCAATTGTACCATTGAATCCATAAAACAAATCAAATCAAAAAAAAAAAAAGACAATATATTTAATAATAATAATAATAATAATAATAATAATAATAATAATAATAATAATAATAATAATTCGTTTAACACTAACATCATCTACACACCACAACACAACTTCAAAACAACCACCACACAAACAACAAAAACAACATCATATAAAACACCCTTTTTTTTAAATATAAATAAATAAAAATAAAAATATAAAACTAAAAAAAAATAATTATTGTTTTCCTCAATCGTATACTGTATTATTATTATTAGGAAAAACCCTTTTATTCACAAAAAAAAACCTTTTCTTTCTTTTTTTTATTTTTTTTAATTTTTTTTTATTTTTACCTTTTTTAGTATTTTTTTTAATTTTTCATTTTTTCTAATTTAAAATCTAATTGTTTATAAAAGTACATAGTTAAAATATTATGTAGAAATTCCAATATTTTCAATCTCTTTATTAGATTATGAAAATATCAAAAAGACCATTTTTTTTTTTTTTGTTTTATTTAAACCTTTAAAAAATTATATTTTTAATTTTAATTCATTTTTTTCAAATTAAATAAATAATAAATAATTAATAACAATTCAAAAAAAGTAAATACATAAATAAACAATGTCAACATCACAATATTCAGTTGCCAAAGAACAAGGTAATACATTTGTTTATCAACCAACAAATTCACCAAACATTTTTTCAACTGCAAGTGAAACTTCACCTAAACCAAATATGGCAAGTGAAAAAGTTATTAAAACTGAAAAAGGTAATAAAATAATTAATATATTTAAAATTAAAAATATTACACTTTCTTTTTTAGAATATTAATATTAATATTAAAAAATTAAATAAAAAAAGTAATTGAAGAAAAAATATTCCCAGATAATTCTAGTAAAACATTTATTCAAGAAACAAAAACAACAGTTCCAATCGAAACTACCTCTGGTAGTACTAATTTTGTAGCAGGAAGTGCACCAATTTCAAATAATATTCCAACTGCTCCACCTCCACCACCAGTTAAAAAACTACATTTTTGGCAAAAAGGAAAGACTGCACCACCAGCTGATAATAGTACATTTGCAAATCAATTACAAAATAAAAAAGGTAATTTAAATAAATCAACAACAAAAGAACCTTCATTATTTGATAAAGTTAAACAAAAGGTTATGCCTGATAAAACTGCAGATAAATCAACAACCGGTACATCAGGTTCAAATGCTCCATTAAAACCATCAAATACCTCAAATACAACTGGTACAACAAATGCAGGTAAATCAACAACTGGTACTTCAAATAATTTAAGTCATGGTAAAACTGCAACTGACAGTTATGTTGAACCACATAAACCATCTCAAGTTAAACATGTAAAAGGTATCATTAAAGAAAAGGTTGGTCATTTAACAAAGAATGCTAAAATGGAAGAACATGGTAGAGCTTTAGAAGCTGAATTTGAAAAAGAGAAATTTGACTATAACGCATATCAACATAATGCTGGTAAATAGGTGGTTTACATCTAAATAGACTTTATAACATCTATAGAGTTTAAAGATAAATTTTTAAAAAAAAACAATAAATAAAATAAACTTTATTAAATCATTTCAATTAATTTCATTATTTCTTTGAATTTTAATATGGAAAAATGAAAAAATAAATTTTTTTAAAAATTGTTTTTTTTTTTTTTTTTTAATTTACTAAGAACGATGGATGAAAGTAATGAACAAGTTGCATTGGAAGAAGAAGAAATTAATGGATTAGAAGTTAGATTTTATGAATCACAATGTCTAGGTAAAGATAATGTAAATAAATTTGAAAAAACAGGTTATTTAATGATTGATAGTATATTGTTTTCAGATGTTTGTCAAATACATAAAAAGACATTTATACCAATGGAAACTATTTATCAAATACAAACAAATTTACAAAGGATATTTGCAAGTGTACCTGTAAGTGGATATCAATTATTAAAGAAAGTATTGGAACAAACTTCAGATTTCACAAGTGGTATTGGATTATTGGATGATCTATTAGATGGTAAAGGATTTAAAAGTGGAGAGATATACGAATTGGTAGGACCAACTTCATGTGGTAAAACTCAAATTTCAATGGTTTGTTCATTATCGTTGTCAACTTGTTTACATAATGTTATATACATTGATAGTTCAAATTCATTCTCTTCAAGTAGATTAACTGAAATTTATAAATCAAATTATTATTATAAAAACTATTCAACAACAAAAACATCAACACCAGTTATCCCATCAATAGTAGCAATAGAACAAGATACTTGTTTAAAAATTTTAGATAGAATTAAAGTTTTCAATTTTTTTGAATCAATTACATTGATTGAATTATTAACTGGTATAAATAATCAATTACAAGAAAGAATGCATAATGAATTTTATAAAGGTTTAAGATTAATTGTTATAGATTCAATTGGTACTATATTGTCTCCAATTATAGGTGGTAAACAAACACAAGGTCATTTTATGATGATGACAATCTCTAGGATCTTAAAAAACATTGCAGACACATATCAAATCGTGTTTTTAATCACAAATAATATTGTTAGTAGTGGTGGTAATTCCAGAGGTTACAATACAGATAATAATAAAGCAGCATTGGGTGAAGCATGGGCTATGGTACCAAATCATCAACTAATGATAAATCATCATTATTACGACGATGAAAATGAAGAAAGATCAATTTACATTGAAAAATCAACTAGGTTACCAAAAAAAATTAAAACTTTTAAAATTAGAGATAATGGTATTGTACCATAATTAATCATCATATATTGGTTAAATAAATAATAATAATAATAATTGTAAATATAAATTAAAAAGGTGACCAAAAAAAAATTAAAAAAAAATTAATTTTAAAGTTGGGAAAAAACGTGAAATTTTTTTGTTTTATTTATAAAATGGATAATAGTGAAACAGATAAATGTGAAAATGTAGTACCTGCAACAACAACAACAACAACAATTACAGAAACAACTGGAACAACAGGTTCACCAAATATAAGAATCAATAAAAAAGATATGATACCAAGAAACACATCATCTATATTAAATATCATTGAAGAAAAAGATAAAATGAGAAAATATATTGTATTAGAGAGATATTTAAATACAAAATCAAAACAAACATCATATAATAGTTTAGGTGCATCAGAAACCGAAAGTGCTGATGGTGATAATGCTGGTAGTGTTGGTGGAATTACATTGGAAACATTATCACTAAATGAAATGAATAATGTTATAGATAGGCATGGAGTTTATAGAGATATTTACTGTATGGATGCAATTCAATGGTTAAATGAAAACAAAATCGATTCAAATTCAAGTGTAATTACATCATTACCTGATATAACTGAAGTCACTGGTATGACACTAGAACAATATAAACAATGGTTTATTAATACTGTTACTTTAATAACTTCAAAGGTATGGTTCCCTATAATATTATTTTAAATAATAAAAAAGAGAGATACTAATATCTTTAATTAGTTATCAGATAATAATGTAGCAATATTTTATCAGACTGATATTAAAAGAAGATATAAATTGGATAGAAGTAGAATTGAAGAGTATGTTGATAAAGGATTTTTAGCACAAACTGGAGCATTAGTATCTGGTTGTAAAGTAGTTTGGCATAAAATAATGTCAGCACATAATAACATTTCAAATAATAAAGCATCATTCACTCATATGATTTGTTTTGCAAAAAATCCATACAAAATTGCATATCAAGATAATACAGTTGATGTTACAACAAGAGGTGATATGGTATGGTCTAGAGGTATGGGATTAAATGCTTGTGTTGTTTCAATTTCATATTGTCGTGGAATTGGATCAACAACAATAGTAGATCCATTTTGTGGTAAAGGTACAGTTTTAGCAGTTTCAAATGTTTATGGTCTAAATTCAATTGGTGTTGATCTTTCAACTGGTAAAACTAGAAATTCATTTAATCTTCATTTAGATGTTTCTTCAGTAGTTAAATTTAATTCAAATGTTTGGAAACAATCAAATAATAATAATAGTAATAATAGTAATGAAGGTGGAGATGATAATGGTAATGAAACTACAAAAATAACAACAACTGATACAACTCAAAAAAGAAAAGTTAAAAAGTCAAAAAGACATTTACCTTTAGTCAACAATAACAAAAATGATGACAGTGATGATGATAGTAGCGAAGATGATTTACCAAGAGGAAAAAATAAAGTATAAATTAGTATCATTGTAAAATTTATTTGGTTGTTTTTTTGTACTTGAATGAATGTTCTATTGTAAAATATTAATTTTATTTTCCAACAATACAATAAACAAATTGAATAACTCGTGGTTATTGAGAGGTCAAGTGGTGTTTGTGAGGAAATAGATATTGATTTATTAAGAATATTACATTAATAATTTAAAATTTTGGTAAAAATCTTTTTTTTTTAGATGTTTTAAGGTAATTTGACAACATTCTACAAAATACACCATCTGGGTCATTTTTTTTAATACCTCCAGATAAAATTACAAATATAGACCAATGCTTGATGGGAATCTGGGTTTTTTTTTTTTATTACCTAGGTAAATTAGAATCTGGGCCAAAATCTTGCTTTTTTTATCAAAATCATCAATCGCTTCCTTGTTGGTCTAGTGGTGAGGATTTTCGCCTGTCACGCGAAAGGCCCGGGTTCAATTCCCGGACAGGGAGTCATCTTTTTTTAAAACTCACTATATATAACATCTCAAATTTTTCCCCCTTTTTCAAAAACTAGATCTCGATATCTATCGATTTAGGTTACTTACATCAAAAAAAATTGAAATTTAAAAAAGTGTACAATAATTTTCTGGTTTGATTTTTTTTTGATCAATTACCCCAAACCCAGTCTTATGGATTTTATAGATTTTATATTTCTTTTGTGAAATTATTAATTTTCAAACTAAAACAGTGATATATGTATTTAAATAAAAAAAGAATATCAAAAACTTTGTTTATTATTAACTTACATAGTAATATTTATAAATGGAATAACTTGTTCAATAAACCATTGATCAGTGAATTGAAGATGATTACCTGGAGCAGATATTTTAATTAATTTACCTTCATTATCCAATTGTTGAATACCAATCCAATCCTCTATGTAAAGTTGGGTCTTTTCCATTGGTAATATAGTACCATCACCTCCTGGGGCGTAATATCCGAAGAGTTCAGACTCTCTTGGTACCACTATTGTGTCAGCTAAGAATTCACCCAATACAAATTTATTCAATTTGAGTAAATTATCTTTATAGGTTTGATTCTTTTGATCACGTACATTATTAATGTCTGCGAGGAATACTGATTTTTCAACATATTCATCATAGTTATTATAATCTTGCCAATATTCTGCTGGTACAAGTGTATTTTGAACATACTCTTCATAAACACCAACTTGTACTAAATCGGTAACTAATTTACACATGGTTGCATTCAATGATCCACATGTATCTGGTAATGAACTAACACCTTGATGTTGACCACCTAAAGTAATTAAATTATAAACTGGTGGATCATTACAACGTTCAACATAACCTCTAAGAAATTGACCACCTTGTGAAAACCCAATTGCATTGAATCCATTTGAAAGTTGTTCATCTGCTTTTAACATTTTACAAACCATATCGATTTGTTCATTTACATTTTTAAAATATCCATTTAATGTATCTTCAACTGCATTATTACCAATTTGAATAGAGTATACATATATACCTTCAATTTGTGCTTCTATAAGTGTTTTAATACGACCTAAACTTAATGGATTATCACTACAATCTCCTAGACCTATTCATTGCAAATTGTTAGTATGTATACAATCAATAAAAGAATTAGGAAGAAATGACATACCATGCCAAAGAACAGTAGGAAGTGGATTTTGACTATTAACAATAGATAATATTGACAATAATAATAATACTAAAGCTGTTTTTAAAATATACATATTTGATTTAATTTATTGTTGAAATTATAAATAAAATTTTTTTGTGTGATGATATCATGTGCTCACACCAATTTAATAAAATTAAAAAAAATAAAAAAAAATTTGGAAATGTATTAAGAAAGATATTTATTTTTTATTAATGAAAAAAAAAGAGATATTTTTTTAATTAATTATTGGTATGGTAATTCAATTGATTGTTGATATTTAAAATAATCATTTGGGTCATACTTTTTTTTAATTTGTTGTAATCTTTTATAATTATCACCATAATATGCTTGTTGCCAATTTTGAATTTCATTATCTGGATAATTTGGATACACTAAATTTTTAAATGAAATTATTAATTGTTTATTAATTAATTCTTTCCATTCATTAAATATTAAATCATTCTCTTGAGTATTATAAGTACATGTAAATGTCCAACTCCATAAACAATCTTTACCACGATGAACAAATGCACATTGATCATTTGAAATTTTATTTTGTAAACCACCATGAAAAAAAATTGAACAACTAAAATTAGCAATTACATCAGATACAATCATTTTATTTAATAATGTTGTTGGTACAAATTCCATTATTAATTTTAATGATTCAGTTTTTGTTTTATTTAAGTCACTTGAAAATCTTGATTTTGTAAATGATCTTCTTGATTTATTTGAATATGGTACACGTTCAATAATTTCTAAAAATGATTTCTTTACTTTATCACTACCAATTTCTTGTACTTTAGGATTACATATTTTTAATAGTGTTACCAATTTTTTGAATTCATCTTCACCTTCTTCAATTGGACCATGATAAAAGAAAATTAATGTATTTATAATTCTTTTTGATTTAAATGTAATTCTATAATCTAAACCAATATAAATCTTTCCATTTAATTCCATTACATTTTTTTGATATTCATTTATTATTTCTGATGTTTCCATTATTTTATCAAATTGTAATTCAATTGAATTATGATAAAAATAAGGTTGAATTGAATTTAATTTTATTTTAAATTCAAATGCTATTGCAAATGAGCAATGACCAGCACCACGTAATGCCCAAAATAAATCAGAATGATTTGATTTATTACATTTAATAAATTCACCATTTGCTAATAGTACTGTTATTTCTAATATATTATCAACTAAATAACCATATGTTATTGATAATGGATTTGATCCACCACCTAATGATAATCCACCAATTGCAACTGATGGACATGAACCACCTGGTGATGCTAATAAATATTTTGTTGTTTCTTTATAATATTGTAAAAATGTTACACCAGATTCAACCAATACTGTTTTTTCATCTTGATTAACTTTAATATTTTTTAATCCACTTAAATCTAAATTTACAGTATCTGATAATATTGAATATGAGCAACAACTATGACCACCTGATCTTATTGATACACGTTTACCCAATACATTCTTTGCATAATGTAATGATTCTTTTAATTGTTTTGAATTTTCAATTTTCATATAACATATTGGATTTCTTTTAAATAATGGATTAATAAAGTTATAATATTCTTTATTTTCTGCTGCCACTACTACTATTGTATCATTATTATTACTATTGTTATTATTTGGTTTTGTATTATTATTATTATTACACTGTATTGTATTTAAATTATTACTTGATTTTTCCTCCAATTGTATCATTTTTATCACATTAATGGTTAGAAACAATGTAAAAGAAAAAAAAATTAATTTTAGATGTTAAAAACATTGTGTTTGTTACTATAAATAAAACACACATCATAAAAAATTAACTACATAGTTATAACCCCTCCAAACAGTCATGTGTGTGTGTGTTTGTAAATTTGTAAATTAAAAAATATACATATATTTTTTTTTTGATTTTTTTTTTTAATTTTTTAATTTCGTTTCATTAATAAAAATAAATTTTTGCGCAACACACTACCTGCATACTACAACAATAAGAGATATGGAAAATTTATTTTGGAAAGTTATACACAACAAAATCTTATTTTATAAAATTATATCATCAATTGAAAATACCGAATTCATTCATTACGAGACAGCAAAAGAATATAATATTGGGAACAGAAGGAAATTTAAAGATTTAACATTGTTGGGTTGGTTCATTAAAAATAGAGAATTTTCATTATTAAATTATAAATTAGATTGTTGTAACGATGGTGATATTGGTGGTATTAATGGTATTAATGGTATTGGTGATGATGATTGTATTGAAATTGATGAAAAAGGATTAATTTTATTACTATCAAATGATGAATATGAAAATTGTCAATATGATAAACCGATTCAAGCAGTATCAACAATTTTAAATAAATTTTCAAATGTACATAAACAGATATTCATCAAATTATTACAAAGAAAACCATTGGAAATGAAACAATTCGATTTAATAAATTTAGCAATTACATCAAGTAATTTAGAAGCATTAGAATTATTAACTAATGAACCATATTCAATTCCAGTAAATGTCACCATTATTCTAATTAATCAATTTATGCAATTAAAGCAATTTGCGATTATAATTGCAATAATTGAAGACTTTTAAAATAAAAAAACAAACTTGAATTT
>JACAFY010019143.1:0-12710 GCA_015252635.1 Dictyostelium capitatum | reverse complement strand
CCCCCCCCCCGCCGGGCCCCCCCGTCCCTCCTGGGGCGCTTTCCCGCCCCCCCCCCCCGCCCCTAGGCCCCCCCCCCGGCCCCGCCCGGCCGCGGGGGGGTGGACCTTAAATCCCCCGCCAGGATGGACGTGGTGCCCGTGCGGCTGGGTGTGCGCGGCATCGCCAAGCAGATCTTCCTGGGCGCGCGAGAGGCCGATACGGCCATCGACTATGTGCGGGCCTTCATCGAACTGGCCCGCCATCCCGCCGCCGTGCCCGTGGCCGCCATTGCGCCGGAAGCCATTGCCTGAACCCTACCGCTGAACGCAGACCGTCCGCTGAGCCGACCGGCAAATCCGTTTGTCGAACCCGTTTGTCGAGCACATTCGTCGAACCATCTTTCGAGCCGTTCGGCGGGCCTTTCACTGATTCCCTGATGCATCCCAGTACGCCCAAGTCCCTTCGCCACATCACCGACGGCTATTCGCTGGAAGTCAGTACGAAGGACATTGCCGCGCTGACCGCCGCGGCGCCCCGGATATTGCCCGGGTCGACCATTTCCATTCCCTACCTGCCCGGCCAGGACGACCAGGCGCGACTGGCTGCCGCGCGGGCCGTGCGCGCGCTGGGCTTCGAGCCCATGCCGCACCTGTCCGCACGGCGAATCGCGTCGCTTGCCGAGCTGGATGCGTTCGTCACGCGTGCGGTGGCTGAAGCTGGAGTCGAGCGCTGCTTCGTGATCGCAGGCGACCCGTCGACCCCGGTCGGGCCGTTTGCCGACAGTGCATCGTTGATCGAAACCGGCGTTTTCGAACGCGCGGGCATCCGGGTCGTTGGCGTGGGCGGGCATCCGGAAGGGCATCCGGTCATGAGCGCGGCGGATCGGTGGGAGGTGCTGGAACGCAAGTGCCAGATGATCGCCGGCCGCGGCATGGCGCCCTTGATCATCACGCAGTTCGGATTTGATGCCGACGTGGCGCTGGCGTGGCTGCAAACGCTGCGCGAGCGGGGCATTGGCCACCCCGTGCGAGTGGGGGTGCCCGGGCCGGCGGGCATTGCGGTGCTGGCGCGCTATGCCGCGCTGTGCGGTGTCAGCGCCTGCGCGTCAATGTGGTCCAAGTACGGTATCTCGCTGGGCAAGCTGTTCGGCACGGCGGGGCCGGATGTATTTGTGGATCGCCTGACCGCCGGGCTGACGGACGCCCATGGATCGGTGAGCCTGCATTTCTTTCCGTTCGGGGGAATTGCGCAGTCGGTGAAATGGATCGAGCAGTATCGAGCGCGGACTCCGGCGCTGGTTCGCGTCAGTCCGGCGGTGTCGTGATGCTTGGCGTGGCAGGGCGCCGTGATCCTGCCAGGCGCCGTCAAAGCTGATCGTATTTCGTGCTGCGGCCCTTGGCGCGGTCAGCCGGGTACTTCTGCGCGTTGACCAGAATCTTGGCCTGCGCGGCTTGCACGGGATCGATGCCCAGCACGTTGCTCAGCTGAACAAGATAAAGCAGCACGTCGGCAATCTCGCTGCCGACTTCCTCGAGTTTTTCAGGCGAGAGCGACCGGCTTTGCGCTTCGGTCATCCACTGGAAGTGTTCGAGCAATTCGCCCGCTTCCACGATCAGGGCAGACGCCAGATTTTTGGGGGAATGGAATTGCTCCCAATCGCGATCCTGGGCGAATTCGCGTTGTTGTTGGCTAAGGTGTTGCAGCGTATCGGTCATGAATGAATTCTCGGCGGCGTAATACGGTGGGCGGATGGATGGTTTTATCAGAGGCGGCGTAAGCGCGTAAACGGACGCCCCTCACACAGCCTCCCGCAACATCTCAATCAACGCCCGCAACGCACCCGACACATGCCGGTGCCCCGAGTAATACAGACACAGCCCCGGATATGCCGGGCACCAATCTTCCAGTACCCGTTCCAGCCTGCCGTCCTCCAGCGCCTGCACTGCAAGATGGTCCGGCACGAAGGCAATGCCGATGCCATCCACCGCCGCGTCCACCATCAGCGGCTGGTCGGTCAGCGTCAGTGGCCCGTTCACGTTGATGCTTTCTTGCACCCCATGCCGCGCGAACTCCCAGCGGTACAGGCCCCCGCTGTCAAAGCGAAAGCGGATGCAGTCGTGCTGATGCAGATCCTGCGGCACCGTGGGCCGACCTCGCGCGGCGAAGTAGGCCGGGGATGCCACGGCCGCGAAGCGTACCGGGCCGCCGACTCGCACCGAGATCATGTCCTGCGGCACGGCCTCGGCCCGCCGGATGCCGGCGTCGAAGCCTTCACCCACCACATCGCTCAGCCTGCCGTCGCACACGATATCCAGATGCACCTGCGGATACGTGCGCAGGAAACGCGCCAGCAGCGGACGCAACACCAACCGCACCGCGCCTTCGCTGGCGTTGATGCGCACCGTGCCGCTGGGCGTCTCGCGCAGGTCGTCGATTTCCTGCAGGGCGTGGCTGAGTGATGACAGGGTCGGGCGCAGCCGGGCCGCCAGCCGCTCGCCGGCGTCGGTCAACGACATGCTGCGCGTCGTGCGGTTGAGCAGCCGTACGCCCAGCCGTTGTTCAAGCGTCTTGATGGAATGGCTGACTGCCGATGCCGTGATGTCGACTTCCTTGGCCGCCGCACGAAAGTTGCGGTGGGCGGCGACGGCCAGGAAGACGTTCAGGGCCAGCAGGTCGCAGCCTTTGAATTGGTGAATGAGATTCATCGAGTCGCCAAGCATTGATGTGATTGTTTTGATAGTAGCGGCTTCCTACACTGGCTGGCAGGAATTCACACCAGCACGCAAGGAATGCAGACCATGTCGCAAAAGATCTTGATTACAGGCGCCAGCTCGGGTTTTGGCCGGGGCGCGGCGATTGAATTGGCGCGTCAGGGCCACCAGGTCGTGGCCGCCGCCGAAACCTGGCCGCAGGTGCGCAGCCTGCGGGCAGATGCCGCCGAGGCGGGCGTGACCCTGCAGGTCATCAAGCTCAACCTGCTGGACAGCATCGACATCGCGCACGCCGGCGGCTTTGATCCCGACGTGCTGGTGCTCAACGCAGGGGTGATGGAAGGGGGCTCGATCGCGGATATCCCGATGCAGCGGGTCCGTGAATCGTTCGACATCAACGTGTTCGGGCATTTACAGCTGGTGCAGGCCATCGTGCCCAAGATGGTGGCGCGCCGGTCGGGCAAGGTGGTGTGGACGTCGTCGATGGGCGGCATTCTGGTGGTGCCGTTTCTGGGCATCTACTGCGCGACGAAGCACGCCATCGAAGCGATTGCCGGGTCGATGAAGGCCGAGTTGGAACCCCATGGCGTGAAGGTCGCCACGGTGAACCCCGGCGTCTTTGGCACGGGTTTCAACGACACGGGCGCAGAGAGCTTTGTGCAGTGGTACGACGCCGACAAGGCGGTGGTGCCGATGCCGGACTTCAGCGCAAGCCTGCTGAACCAGGCCGATCCGCAGGAAATGATCGACGCGATGGTCGAGATCATTCCCGGCGAGAAACACCTGTACCGCACGATGCGGCCGCTTGCGACGATCGACGTGGCCAAACAGTGGCAGGCGACGGAGTGGTCGCAGAATGCCTGACATCGCGATCGATCACGCGCATCGCCTGGTGGCCCGGGGCCGCCAGGCGGCCGAGCAGGCCGGGGTGAGGGCGGTGTTCGCGGTGCTGGACCGCGGCGCTAACCTGGTCACGTTTACGCGCATGGATGACGCGTGGCTGGCGTCGAACGAACTGGCGCTGGCCAAGGCGCGGGCATCGGTGATGTTCCGGATGCCCAGCGAAGCGCTGAATGCGCCGTTGCAGGTGGGCGTGCCGGCGCCGCACTTTGACCATGTGCACGCAGGGGGCCTGTTGCTGATGGGTGGCGGGATACCGTTGTTTGACGCGCAAGGGGCGTTGCTGGGGGCGCTGGGGGTGTCTGGCGGGACGCCGGAGCAGGATGCGGCGATTGCGCGAGCGGCCATCGATTTCTCGGCAACGTAGCATCCGTCAGGAAAACTCATCCAACCCCCCGTCTGTGCGCGTGGGCATCTTTCACGTTTATGCTTGCCACAAGGGGGCACAAGCCGCCTATCGACTGTTGACCCGACCCCTGGGGCCACCCTCACGCTGACGGCTCTTGGTCAACATAAAGGGTGATGTATGCGTGCTTCTCAATCGTGCATGAGTGCTTCCGAGGCCGCCAGGCAACTTGGCGTGTCGGTCAAGGCGTTGCGGTTGTATGAGCGCCAGGGCTTGGTCAACCCGGGCCGCAGCGAGGCGGGATACCGAATGTACGCCGCCGCAGACATGGCGCGTGCGGCGGAGGTGGCGGCGTTGCGCGGGTTGGGGCTTAGCCTGGCGCAGGTGGCCGGGGTGCTGGATGGCGATCCGGCCAGTCTGCAAGCGGCGTTGGCGGCGCACGATGCGGCGCTGGCCGGCGAGATCCAGGCGCTGGCGGGCAAATTGGACAAGGTGCGGAGCATTCAGGCGGACCTGGCGCAGGGCCAGATGCCGTCGGGCGCGGCGCTGGCCGGCTTGCTGGGGCCGCCGACGGACATTCGTGCGGCGTTTGCGCTGCCCTGGCCGTGGGGCGGCGAATGGTTCGAACTGCGGGACGTCCGGCCCTTGAATTACCTGATCGGCTCGTTGGGTAGCGGCAAGACCCGGTTGGCGCAGCGCCTGGCCCAGGCCTTGCCCAATGCCGCTTTCCTGGGGGTGGATCGCCTGGACGACGGATGCGCTGCCGCCAAGGCGCGGCTTGCGGCCGACGCTGCGCTGCAGGCACGCGTCGAAGAGGCACTGGCGTGGCTGGTCGGCGAGGGCGCAACGCAATCCGACACCCTGGTGGCGTTGCTGGCCAGCCTGCTGGCCGACGGACCCGGCGTGTGGGTGGTGGATATGGTCGAGCAAGGCCTGGACCACGCCACGCAGCAAGCCCTGATGGCGCATCTGCGACATCGCGCCCGCCATGCGGGCGCGTCGCTCTTCTTGATGACGCGCTCTACGGCTATTCTTGATCTTGCTGCGGTCGGCCCGGACGAAGCGATTCTGCTTTGCCCGGCCAATCACAGTCCGCCGCGTCGCGTCGCGCCTTATCCCGGCGCGCCGGGCTACGAGGCGGTGGCGATGTGCCTGGCATCGCCCGAGGTGCGGGAACGCATCGCGCGACACTCACCAGACCACTCCTAGGACGCCCCATGCAAGTCAAGCGCATCATCGCCAATATCCCCGCCGCCGACCCAGCCGTGGTGGACCGGTTCTACCGGGAAATCCTGGGTTTGGACCTGGCCATGGACCACGGCTGGATCCGCACCTACGCGGGGTCGGCCAAGATGACGGTGCAGCTCAGTGTCGGCAGCCAGGGCGGCGCGGATACGCCGCTGCCGGCGCTGTCGATCGAGGTGGATGACCTGGCCGAGGCGTTGCGCCGGGTCGAGGCGGCCGGTGTTGCCGTGGAGTACGGTCCGGTCAGCGAACCCTGGGGCGTGCGCCGGTTCTACGTCAGGGACCCGGTGGGGACGTTGGTCAATATTCTGCAGCACGAATAGCGCGCGCTGCGATCAATGCGTTGATGCCACGGCCTCCAGCTGCGCCGCCGGCAACAGCGCAAACGCGAATTTCATTTCCCGCGCCTCTTCCCCCGGGCTGCGCCCGAATTGCCGCTTGAATTCCCGGTTGAACTGCGACGCGCTTTCGTAGCCGACGCGGGCGGACGCGGCGGCGGCGGTGAGGTTGTCGCGAATCATCAGCAGCCGCGCCTGGTGCAGGCGGACCGACTTGATGTACTGGATGGGCGAGGTGCGCGCGATGGCCTTGAAGTGCGCGTGGAAGGCGGGCACGCTCAGGCCGGCTTCGCGTGCCAGCAGGCTGACGTCCAGGGGCCGCGCGTAGTCGTTGTGGATGCTCTGCAAGACGCGCGAGATGCGGCCGAAGTTGCCCTGGCTGGCCAGGGCGGCGCGGATGGCGCCGCCTTGTTCGCCTTGCAGCACCCGAAAGCACAGCTCGCGCACGATGCCGGGCGCCAGTACCCGGGCTTCGATGGGCGAAGACAGGGCGCGCAAGAGGCGCAGCGTCGTGTCGGCCAAGGTGGCGTCCAGCGGGGTCGAGACGATGCCTTCGGGCGCGGCATTGCCTGGCGTTCTTGAGCCAGGCGCCGGCCGCGGCGCGTCGTGCGCTTGCCGCGCGAGGTCGTCTCCATCCACTTCGATCGCCAGGTCTGCCACCGTCGTCATGTCCAGGCGCACGGACACCGCCAGCAGCGGTTCGTCGGCGGTGGCGTCGGTTTCGGTGGAAAACGGCAGCGGCACGGACAGCACCAGGTAGTGCTGCGCGTCGTAGTGGTAGACCCGGTCGGCCAGATAGCCCCGCTTGGATCCCTGGCAGACGATGACGATGCTGGGTTCGTACAGCACCGGGGTGCGGCCGACGGGCCGGTTGGCACGCATGAAGCGCACGCCGTCCAGGCGCGACCGGGTGTAGCCCTCTTGGGGGGCCAACTGGGCGAGCAGGGCGGTCATCTGGTGCTGGGCGGCGGTGGCAGTGGCCATCGTGTGAATCTCCGGCTAAGAGTCTTAGGCATGATTCTGCCCGGTATTGGGCAAGAGTGGGGGCTTGGGTTTAGGAATAGGCAATCATCCGATAGCTGTGTGCCTATTCGGCCCAGGCGGGCGCGCCTAGCATCTGTTCCTGCAATCCCTCACTTCAGGAGCACGGAAAAATGCAAAATCATCAAGGCAATAAAGTGTGGTTCATCACCGGCGCCGCTCGCGGCATCGGGTTGTCGCTGGCTCGCCAGTTGCTGGCGCGCGGCGACAAGGTCGCGGCGACGTCGCGCACGCTGGACAGCCTGCACAAGGCGCTGGGCAACGACACCGCGAATCTGCTCGCACTGCAGGTCGACCTGGTGTCCGAAGCCAGCGTCCAGGCCGCCATCGAACAGACCGTGGCCACGTTTGGCCGCATCGACGTGGTGGTCAACAACGCGGGCTATGGCCAGCAGGGGGCGGTGGAAGCGCTGACGGACGGAGAAGTGCGCCGCAATTTCGAGGTCAACGTGTTCGCGCCGCTGCACGTGCTGCGTCACAGCCTGCCGCATCTGCGCCAGCAGCGCAGCGGGCATATCTTCAATGTGGCGTCCATCGCCGGCTTCATGGGCGGTTACGCGGGCTGGGGCAGCTACGTGGCGACCAAGTTCGCGCTGGCGGGGCTGACCGAGACATTGGCAGCCGAGGCAGCCGAACTGGGCATCAAGGCCACGGTGGTGTATCCGGGGCCGGTGCGCACGGAATTCCTGACCAACAACAGCCTGATGATCGCCCAGCGTTCGATTGCGGACTACACCGCGGCGCAGGCGTCGCTGGATCTGCATCAAGGGCTGGATGGCCGCCAGGATGGGGACCCTGAAAAGGTGGCGTTGCTGATTCAGCAGGCCGCGTCGGTGGCCGAACCGCCGGTGCATCTGTTCGTGGGCAAGCTGGCCAACGGCTTTGCCGACGAGAAGCAGGCCGCGGCGCGCCGGGACATCGACGCCTGGCGAGGCGCGTCCGAGGCGACAGACTTTTCGAACTGACCGGTGTTGCGGGCCGGTGTTGCACCGGCCCGCTTGGCCTTCGGTATCGTCTACGGCTGCGACGACCGCAAGACCGGCGCGCATCGATGATGAAAGGCGATAGGCATGTCTGGTTTTCATTCCGTTTTCAAGCTGGGCGCGCGGTTGGCGCAGTGGGCGTTGCTGGCGGCCTTGCCGGCCGTCCACGCGGGCCAGGCAGGCCCCTACACCCACGCCAACGACATCCCGCCGCGTCAGCAATGGACGGCGAATCATGGGTATTGCGGTGAAGTCGGCTTGATCAGCGCGGGGCTGTATTACGGGCAGTATGTGTCCCAGTACGACGCTCGCGCGCTGGCCAGCCGCAACCGGGATCAGGCCAGGCGGGACAGCCAGTTGCTGTTGGGCGCCAATGACACTGCCGCGGCCGCGCGCATGCATTTGCAGGCCGTGCCGTGGAAGGGCGGCCCCGGGGCGGATACGAATGCCTTCCTGGCGTGGGTCAAGACCCATGTGGCGTCTAGCCATCCCGTCCTGATCGGCGTGTATGAAAACCTGCGCCTGTTCGAGGATACGGACGACGACGACGCGGGCGATGCGCAGTATGACCATATCGTGTCGGTGACCGGGGTGTCGTCGACGCGGCCTGTGACGATACCGGCGGCCTATGCCGCCGATGATGTGTTGACGTTCAGCGACCACGGCTTATGGTCGCCGGATGGCAAGCCGGATTATCGGTACCGCTATGCCTTCGGGGCGTTTCAGGCGACGCGCCAGGAAGCGAATGCGCAAGACCGCGCGGTCTATTCCTTGCCGCGCAGCGTCGGCAACCATGGCCTGGCGATCACGGGGATCATCGACCGTGATGGTCAGGCGTTGCCGGTGCGCGTGGCGACGAGCGCCAACGACGAGCAACCTGCAATGCCGGAAGGCGGAAGCGCCCGGCCCGCGTCCAGGCCACTGACCCTGACGGTGACGGTGTCCGGCTTGAAGCCCGGCGTGCCATACACCCTGTATCGCTACGACAGCTTCCAGGCGGTGCCCGAGGCGGCCTTCAACGGCAATGCGTCCAAAGCCAGCAAGCAGTGGAAGCTGCGGGGCGATGGCGGGTCCACGTACACCATGCAGGAATCGATTCGGTCCGACCAGGTGGCGGTGTATCGCGCCGTGCCGGACTCGGCGCCCTGAAGCGCGCGGGCGTCGTCAAACGTTCGCGATGCCGTCTGGGCGGATCGACAGCGCGGCGTCATCCGCCAGTCCGGTCAGCGATTGCCATGTGACGCCGTCGTCGATGAACCGAAAATCCGACCCCACCCGGTAGGTGGTCCCGGTTGCAGGGCGGGGTGCTTGAGCGCCGCCCAGGGTCACATAGCCTTCGCCAAATAGATCCAGCGTCGAACGGCGTTGCCCCAGATGTTCTATCCAGGCGTGCGGAAAGCGCGTGCCGGGCTGCGCGCGCAGGGTCGGCACCGTGTCGTCGGCGCCGTAGCGGGTGCGCATCTGCAGTTCGCCATAGTCGACCAGCCGGTCAAAGAAACCGGCGTTGGCGTCCGTGCGAATCTGGAAGCGGGCGTCGAAGTCGGTGCGCAGCCAGGCCTGTTCGCCGTTGCGGCGGGCAACGGGGCGGCGTTCGCGCTCGTAGGTGTCGAGCAAGGCGGGGGCGGCAAGGCCTTGCCGGACGTGGGCGATCTTCCAGGCCAGGTTGTGCGCGTCGGCGATGCCGGTGTTGGCGTTGAAGCCGCCCCAGGGCGGCATGAGATGCGCGGCATCGCCCAGCAAAAAGACGCGTTGGTCGCGGTAGCGATCGGCCACGCGGACGCGGGTGTTCCAGGGGGACCGGTGCAGCAGGGTCACGGGGATATCGGCGCCGATGGCGGCCTGCAACAGGCGGGTCAGATGGTCGTCCGGCCACTGCTCAGGCTGCTGCGTCGCGGGGTCGTAGGCCAGGTGGAACGACCAGCGGGTGGCGTTGTTCATCGCCAGGAACAGTCCGCTGACCGCTTCGTTGTGCACCTCGCACTGGCTGAAGGTGCGGTCGGCGACCTGGCGGGTCAGGTCGGCTTCGAAGAACACGTTCAGGTAGTGGCGGTTGGCGTCGATGCCCTGGCGTTCGATGCCCAGGCGCCGCCGGATGTCGCTGCGGCCGCCGTCCGCGGCGAACAGGTAGTCGGCATGCAGGGTGTGTTCCGTGTGGTTGGCGATATCGCGGACCGTTGCGGAGACGCCGTCTGCCTGTTGTTCGAAACGCAGCAATTCCCAGCCGAAGCGCACGTCGCCGCCACGCGCTTGCAGGGCCTGGCGCAGCACGGGCTCGACCAGCGTCTGCGGGCAGGCGGTCAGTTCGCATGGCGACGGGTCGGCCAGGGCGTGCAGCTTGCCGATGTCTGCCAGCGGCAGCGATTCGGCTTCCAGCATTGACCGGCCGCGCCGTGCGCCGCCGAATTTGCCTTGCTTCCAGGCCGTCTTGGCGACGGCTTCGATGGCGTCCTGCAGGCCGACCGAGCGATAGAGCTCGAGCGTCCTGGCCGAAAAGCCGCGGGCGCGCGGCAGGGGCGAACCCGTCTGGCTGCGTTCGAGCAGGATGAAGGGGACGCGATGGCGTTGCAGGAAGAGGGCGGCGGACAAGCCGACGATGCCGCCGCCGACGATCAGGACCGGAACCGTATCAATGCGTTGTGATGTCATGCCGATGGCTCTCAAGCGGGCGTGGGCCCGATGAGCGGTACTGTAATTTATCAGTGATAAATTTTCAACAACGCAGGGTTGAGGCGGGGCTATTCCGTCATTGCGGCATCCTGTCTATCTCTGGATCGCGACGTTTCTCTCATTCCCGCCGCTCGGCCATATAGCGCCCTGGCGACGTTCCCAGCGCCTTGCGGAACATGGTGACGAAACTGCCCGCGCTTTCGTACCCCAGGTCATTGGCCACGCGCTGGACTGACGCGCCGCTGCCCAGCCATCTCACCGCCAGCATCAGGTGCAGCTGCTGACGCCAGCGGCCAACGCTCATGCCGGTTTCCTGCGTGAGCAGGCGGGCCAGGGTGCGTTCGCTCAGGCCGACGCGCCGGGCCCAGGTCTGCAGGGTGCCGCGGTCGGCGGGATCGTCCAGGATCAGGTCGACGATCTTGCGCAGCCGGGCATCGGCGGGCATGGGCAGGTGCAGGGTGCCGATGGGGGCAATCGCGATTTCATCGAGCAAAAGCGTGGCCAGGTGCGCCTCGATGCCGTCGTCGGGATATAGCATGGGCAGGTTGGCGGACCGGACCATCAGCTCGCGCAGCAACGGCGTGGTGACCAGCGCGCAGGCGTGTTGCGGCAGTGCTGCGGCGGCGTCGGGGGCGATGAAGACCACGTAGCATTCGATGGTGCCGGCGCCGCTGAACTTGTGCGGCATGCCGCCAGGAACCCAGATGGCGCCCTGCGGCGGCACCAGCCAGAAGCCGCCTTCGACCTCGCAGGTCAGCACGCCGCGCAGCGCCAGCAGCAGTTCGCCCTTGCGGTGCTGGTGGAAATCCACGGTGTGGCGATGGCGTTGCAGGCGCGGATCATCATCATCCATGGCGTCCATGACGATGCCGGCGGCGCCGTAGGTGACGACGGGGCGGGGAACCAGGTCCGGGTCCGTCCAGTCCTCGGCGGACGAGCGATCACTGAAGACAGGCATGAAGGGCAGCCAGGAAAAGGGCGCGGCGTGATTTGGCAGGAATTCCAACTATTTTGGCTAACTTTCCCAATGCCGCCAAATAGCGCGCTCTCTACCATGCCTGGACACGGCGCGCGGAATGTCCCGCCGCCGTGTTTTTCAGTGGTGAGGCTATGGATTCATTGAGCACGGGGCGCATCGCCCAAACCCTGCAACGGCTGTTCCAGGAAGCGGAAGCAGCGGATCGGCCGTTGATGGCGCAGTTCGACGGCGCCGATCTGTCGGAACAAGTGATGACCGACATGGTCGCCCATCACTTCGAGGAAGAACGCCGCGACATCCGCGGGTTCTATCGCGGCTACGCCGATAACTTCCTGAACGTGGCGCCGGAATACGGCCGCTTTCTTTACCAATGCGCGCGGGCCCGCCGGGCGACGCGCATCGTCGAGTTCGGCACGTCGATGGGAATTTCCACGATCCACCTGGCCGCGGCGTTGCGCGACATGGGCGGCGGCCAGGTGATCGGTTCCGAACTGGAGCCCGTCAAGGCGCTGCGCGCGCGCGCCAACCTGGATGCGGCGGGGCTGGCAGACCTGGTGGACGTGCGGGTAGGCGATGCGCGCGAGACGCTGGCCGACATCGAGGGCGAGATCGACCTGGTGCTGCTGGACGGCGCGTTCAGCCTGTACTTGCCGATCCTGAAGCTGCTTGAGCCGCGCCTGAAAACCGGCGCGCTCATCCTGGCCGAAAACGCGTTTGACCACAAAAACAATATCTGGCCTACGTGCGCGACCCGGCCAACGGATATGTGTCGCAGCCGATTCCGATCAGCCCGGGCCGGGGCAATGAGTTCACGGTGGTGACGCGGTGACGTAGCCCGGCGCCGGAATGGCAAGCCGGGCGGTTTCACATCAATTGGGTTGCACTTCAATCGGGTTGCGCGGCGCCGATGGCGTCGCGCGCGCCGGCATCCTTGGACACCAGCTTGCGCCACCACGGCGATCCCGCTTGCGGGGCGGCGATATCCAGGCGTTCGCCCATTTCGGGTGTGGTCAGCGCCACGCCTTGCGCGGCGGCCAGGGCCGTGATGCGTTCGAAGGGTTCCTGCCAGGCATGCATGGCCAGGTCGAAGGTGCCGTTGTGTATCGGCAGCAGCACGCGGCCGCGCAAGTCCAGGTGGGCCTGCAGGGTTTCTTCGGGCTGCATGTGCACGAAGGCCCAGCGCGTGTCGTAGGCGCCGGGTTCCATCAGCGTCAGGTCGAAGGGGCCATAGGCATCGCCGATGGCCTTGAAGCCGTTGAAGTAGCCCGAGTCGCCGCTGAAGAACACGCGCAGGTCGTCATCCTGGATGACCCACGACGCCCACAGGCTGCGGGCGGTGGCGGTCCGGCCGCGGCCCGAGAAATCCTGGGCCGGGGTGGCGGTCAGGCGCAGGTCGTCGCCCCCCGGGGCTTGGCCCCACTCACACCCTGTGGCCCGGGGTGGGGGCCGGTGCCCCCGCCGGGCCCCCACCTGGCCGCGGGGGGAGCCCCCGCCCGCACCCGGGGGGCCGGGGGGGCGCG
>JACAFY010019133.1:0-12711 GCA_015252635.1 Dictyostelium capitatum | reverse complement strand
CTATATCTACAATATCCTCTTCGTCTTAATCTTCATATGTTTATAATATACAGTTATTATTGTTGTTGTTGTTGTTGTTGTTGTTGTTTTTATTATATTTACACTATCCGCTTATTTAGTTTTTATTTACATTCACACACCCTTTTTTACCACTGTTATCATTATTTAATTATTGAAATTTGATTTATAAAATGAATTATTAAAGTTTGAAATTGGAGAATTTGAAAAATGGTTAAATGAATTTTGTGGTGCACCAGTTGTGATTAAAGTTGAAGGTGGTGAAGATACAAATACAGGATCTTGATTACTAGCAAAATAGTGGTGATTGTTGTTATTGTTATTACCAATTTGTTGTTGTAAATGATTGTGTGGTTGTACATTTGAAAAATTCGAAAAATTGTTATTGTTGTTTACACCATTATGAATTGAATGTAAAGATGCATTTAATTCGGATGCAAAATTACCTGCAAGGTATCTTGAATCGTCAATGTTACTAAAGAATCCATTTTGTAATTGATTAGCAAAATTGTTTAAATTTGTTGAGTTTAATGGAGTTGTTGGCGATGAAGAAGTGGAAGAGGAAGAGGATGAAGATGTTGAAGATGATTGAACAATTTGTTTGATACTGGTACTTCCATTTCCTATACTAGTTGCACAACTACCATTGTTTGGTGATGATGAATTTGGGGATCCGCCATTGGTTGGAATTGCACCATTTGAATTTAACAAGTTTGTTGTAGTAATTGAACTACTGCTGCTGCTACTGCTGCTGCTCGATGTAACACCATTTGTTATTGCATTTGCGCTATTGTTATTACTTCCAATACCACCATTGTTGTTGTTCGATGAGGCGTTTAAATTATCTGATAAATTTATTCCACGGAGATCTAAATTTGATAAATTTGTAATGGTTGAATTAAATGAAAGGTTATTGAAATCAATGGTTGAGGATTGATTAAAATTCGGGATTCCAAAATAATGACCATAATTCGATATTTGTTGTTGTTGTTGTTGGTGATGGTGATGATGATGTGAAAGTGAAAGATCGTTGTTTAATGCTGAAATACCACCTTCGAGGTGATATGATGTTCCATTTAAACTTTTAGATAATTGGTGGTGTTGTTGTTGTTGTATATGATGATGGTTATTTTGTTGTGAGGATGATAATGAATGTGGAATTGGTAATAAAGGATTTGAATTACTACTAATTAAATTATGGTGATGATGGTGTAATTGTTGATTGAAATAAACTGCACCTCCATTACCATTGATAATACCATTGTTATTGTTATACTTTTTAATTGGTGAATGATTTGGTGATTGGATTGTTCCATTCATTTGTTGTGGTGAAGGTGATGCTGAAGAAGAAGGAATTGAATAATGTTGTTGTTGTTGTTGTATGATATTAACATTTCCACCCAAGATTGGAGAAGTATCATCCTTTTTATAAATTAATTTCTTTTTTGGTGTCATCATATTGTTATTTGATGATTGTGGTGGTGATGATGAAGAAGATGATGTTGAAATATTTGAAAGAGGAGATTGAGATGGTGATAATGAATTTATATTGATATTACCACCATTGTTCAAACTATTTAAATTTAAATCGAAACTACTACTGCTGTTGCTATTATTTCCAAAGTTACCGGTCACAACATTTAAATAACCATTCATACTATTATTTAAACCTGATTGTGATGGTGACGATGTTGATGATGACGATACAACAGTAGTTGAAATTGCATTACCACTACTAGTAAAAGATGGTGATGATGTTGGTCTAAAACCATTGTTATTACTAGTTATATTGGTTGTTGTTGATATTGTTGTTGAAGTTATTGGTAATACCGGTGTATTGTTAATAACTGATTGAGTTGATGATATTGTTGAGGATGATTGTTGTAATTGTGAAATACCATTTGTCGAAACCTTTAACGAAGAAGGTTGTGTTTTATTACCGCTGACACTATTGTTGTTGTTGTTGTTATTACTATTGTTTGGTGTTCTCGATGAGGATGAAGTTGAATTTGGTGTACTTTTTTTAGAATATCTACTATCGAAATTATGATTCCTTGAAAAAGTACCCATTATTTTCTCTTTTGATTCGGAACTTAATGATTGAATATCCTCTTTATACAATTTGGTTGCTCTTGCCCATTCCAATTTTAAAACTCTACCATCCAATAATATCTCTTGTTTGGCAAGTTCTTCGAATGCAGTGTAGGCATTTGCTTTATTTTCAAATTCAATAAATGCAAATCCTCTTGTTTTACCAAATTTGTTTTCAGGAATTTCACATCTTTCTAATGGTCCAAATCTGTAAAAAGAGAAAGACATTAGAACTACATGCATATTATGAATAAATGTTTTTCTAAATCTTTACTAACTTACTTTGAAAAAATATTAAATATTGAATTAATTGGTGTCGAGTGTCTAATATTACTAACATAGATAGTACTTGAAGTTCTATCAATAAGATTCGATGATAGTGGTGTATCGTTCATTATTATTATTTAATTATTTTTAATTGGGCAAAAAAAAACAATAAAAAAAGTTATTTACAAAAATATTATTATAGTTTTTTTTATATATATTTGAAATTTGAATGTGTTGTTGTTGTATGTGTGTGTGTGTGTGGTTAAATTTACAAGTATACAATTTTAAGAGAAAATATTGAAAAAAAAAAAAAACACAATTATATTTAGTTATATGAGTGAATTTAAATAATAACAAAATAGTAGTAATATACTATGTATGTGAGTGTGTGTGTGATATATATGGTATTATTAAAAAAAACAAAAACAAAAAATTTTAAAAAAAAAACACAACAACAAATGTTATTTTTTTTTATATAAACAAAAAGAAATTTAAAATAAAAAAAAAAAATACAACCTATAATTGGCTAATGAAAACCAAAAAAAGTTTGATGATTGGATTGAATGAATGTGAATGAAAAAAAAAAAGATGAGTTGGTTGGATATAAAAATAATTTAGTTTCCCTAAATTAATTAAAAAGACAAAAACAGTTAGTTAGCTTTTTATTTTTAAAAAAAAAAAAAAAAAGTAGGTTAAAAAAAAAAAAAAAAAATAGTTATAATAATAACTATACTTACTATATTTGATTATTCATTAATTGTTTATTTGCTTGTATGTGAGTTATTGTATTATGTGTGCGTGTGTGTGTGTATGTCTGTGTGCGTGTGTGATTGAACTATTTTAAAATAAAATTAGTATTTAATTTTTTATTATTAATGTTACTAGTAATAGTAAACATACACAAAAAGAAATAATATTATTATATTATTATTTTTAATAATAACAATATGATAATAATAATTTAATTTTTTGAAAAAATTACAAGCAAAAAAAAAAAAACTACACAAAGACAATAAAATAAAATTTTAAAATATTATTTGTTTTATATTTTATATATATATTGTTTATATTAATAATAATAACTCTCCCCCCTTTCTTCAGTATTTTCTCTTTTTTCTTTTTGAGAGTGTGTGTTGATATCTTTTAAAATAAATTAGAGACTCTGTTATTGTGAAAAAAAAAAGGAAAAAAAATAATAAATATAAAAAAAAAAAAAAATTTAAATAAATCACCACTTTTTTTCAAAAAAATTGTGTGTATGTGTGTGTGTGTGGTATATGATTTTTAACCACGCATAATATATGCATATTGTGTGTGTGTTTGTGTGTATATGTATCTTTATATAAAGAAATTTAAATAAATGTTAAAGTAACATATATTACATATAGCATAATTATAGCATTATATCAAAAAATTAAATGTGAGAAATAATATGTTGGTTTTATGTGTATGTGAATTTTGTGGGGGTTGAGTAGTAATAATAAAAATAAAAGATTGAGATTAAACTACTACTTTTTTTAAATATTATTATTACTAATATTGTTGTTATTATTGTGTGTGTTGATATCACATATACATAAACTTTTATTTTTTTTTGACTTTTTTTTTTTTATTGAAAAATTACCTTATATATTGTGTGATCGATATGTTTGAATATATGGTATAATAATGGGAAAAAAAGAATATATAGTAAGATTGTATTATTATATAAACTTCATTTACTGTATTTATTATTTAATATTATTATAATTATATGTTGGGGTAGTCCAATTTGTTTTTTGTTATTATTTTGTTTGTGTTGTTTTATTATATACAATTTAATTGATTAAATGAAAAAATATGAAATTTGCAATTTTTTTTTTAAATTAAAAATAATTTTTTTGAATTAATTTTTTTTTTCAAATTACGCCCAATAAATTTTTTTTTTTAAAGCAGTGTGGTTGTTGTGTGATATAAAAATGAAATTGAAGAAAATAACAAAAAATAATAGAATTGCGGATAACATCACCTTAGATCAACCAATTAAAAAAATAAACAAAAATAAACATAATGAAAATAATAATAATAAATTAGAATCATATGATATCAGTAGTAGTAGTAGTGGTGATTATGATGATGATAATGAATTTAATAATTATGATCAACCACAACAACCAGAACAATACAATAATAATATAATTTCATCAAATACATCAGCAACAACACCAACTCCACCTAAATTTGGAAACAAAATGTTAAATTTTATTGCAATTGTAGAGAGTGTTGGATGTGTGGTAGAAATGTTAATTATATCAAATATCTTTAATCAAATTATAGTTTCAATTGGAGTTGATAATTTAATAATAAATGCAACGAGCACAACAACTCAACCCAACAACAGTAGAACAATTTCATTTTTAATTTCATTAATTTTTTGCATGTTTTACATTTTTAAAAGATTTGGTAACCTTTTAAATTTAATCAATATAAAAAATTCAATCAATTATGTGAAAATTAATAAAAATGAAACATCAAAAAATACCAATCAAAATTATAGTAATCATACAATTAAAACACCAAAATGGTAAGATTTATATATTTTTAGAACCACCACACTCTCTCTCACACAAACAAGATTTGTAAAAAAAAAAACCACCAATCACACACCCACACATGTACACACCACACTGTGATATTAATCTAATTTTATAAAAAAAACTTTTTTTTTTTTTTTATTTTTTTTTTTTCCAAAAGGCTGGGAATATTTAAAAAAATTCAAATTAATTTTAAAAGGTTATTGGTATTTTTATCATTTGAACTATTATTATTTTTAATTGTAATTTTGTATCAATACATTACAGGTAATTGGTTTTTCAATTTAAATAATTTAAAGTATGATGGTATAATAGGTCAAACTACTACTACTACTACTAAAGGTAATGATAATTTAAATTATCAAGCAAATGAAATTGATTGGTATAAAATTATTATATTTTTAATAATTGGACCTGCTTATGAAGAAATATTATTTAGAGGTGTAACATTTTATATAATGATAAAAAGATGTAAAAATTTATGGTTATCAATATTGGTACCAAGTATTTTATTTGGATTATTTCATTTATTAAATTTATTTCATGGTTATTTCTCAATATTTTATATTGTATTTCAAACTTTAATTGGTATTTTATTTGGAATGAATTTACAGTTATCATTTTATTCAGATCAAACTATATATACACCAATTATAATGCATTCATTTAATAATTTATTATCATTATTAATGCCAAATAAAATAACATTTGAAATAATACCAATAATAATACTCATAATAACATATCAAACATTAATATTAATTTACCAATTTAATTTAAATTTTAAAAAAATAAAAATCTATTAAACCTTTTTTTAGTAATCTCTTTTTTTTACTTTTTTTTAATGTATTACTAAAATAATCAATTTTTATTTATTTTCATTATTCACATAAACTTTATTTTTTATAATGAAAATATTATTTTTAATAATCTTTATTTTTCAAATATATATATATTCAATTAATTCAGACAATGTATATAGAGTGAATTATACAAATAGTGTTATTAATTTAAAACCTACAACTTTATTTTTTACAATTAATAATACACTCTATTCAAATGAATTAATATCATATTCAAAAACATTTTATTTTAATGAAACATCTTTAGATTATGATAATGTAAATTTTAAAAAAGTTGTAGTACATTATTGATGTTAAATTATACTTATACTATTTATTTTCACTAGGTTAAATTTTCAGGGAATTATGATTCAATTTGTCAAAGAGAAGTTACATTTAATGATTTTATATTAAATGATGAATGTTCAAATATAGTTTCAGTCAATTGTAATGAGTATTTACAGTTTTTTCATTATTCAATTATTTTTAAATCGAAAGAAGACGGTGAATATTTTTCAGTTTATTCAATTGGGTATAGTATACCTGATAATACAATAATAATGCAAGTAACTATTGATTTACCTTTAGTTGGACTTGGTCAAAAAGAAAATTCATTAATATACCAATCATCACCTTCATCTGTTTCTCAAAATGATATTGCAATTTATCCAGATGAATTTAAAAATTCAAGTTCATTTTCCCATGATAAAAAAAATAGTATTTATTATTCATTATTTAAAGGGTTTAATCAAAACAAAAGCAAAGATAAAGAATTCAATATATCTCAATATTACATTTCAGAATTTAATGGAAATGAACTTAAAATCAATGTTTTGCCAACATCAAATTTAAAAAATGTTATAAATTTAAATTCTACTATTAGAATTGGAGGATTTAATAATCACTTGATTATATCTGGAATTTCCATTAATGATAATAATGCAACTATTATTTACTCTTTTACAAATAAAACTGTATTGGTAAATATCCCAAGTTTTATATGTTCAAATTATGTAAAATCAGAAAATTCAAGGTATTTTATAATGTACAATTTAGAAAAGTTGGTCACATATGATATAGAACTTAATGAACTATCAATTTTAAATATATATATACCATCATATTTATATAACAGAAATGAAAGTACGTATCCAACAAATTTTTATGCTTCAATTAAAATAAACAAACCACCATTACCTTGTGTTAAAGTTCAAATACCTTCTTATAGACTATTATTGGTTTGCATCCTTTCAATTGTTATACCAAGTTTGTTAGTGGTCAATATTTGGATTTCATTATTGATATACAATTACTTTTTAAAAAAAAGATCTGAATTAGCTCTTCAAAATACAACACAATATTTTTAATATATAGATTTAAGATATGTTATAGATTCTTAATAAAATAGCTGAAATATAAAAAAACTATACTGGCTTTATTTTTTTTAAAAAACTAATATTACAATAATTCATGGGTAAATTAAAATATAAACATGACACATACCAAATTTTTAAAAAAGAAATATTTCTTTTAAAAATTTGGTGTGTGTCATGTTTATATTTTATTTTTTTCAAAAAATTTTAAACTTTTTTTTTTTTTTTTAATATTTTAATATTATAAACTATATTATTAAATGCATAATATTAAAATATTTAAATACTTTTTATTGTTTTCTTTTTTCCTTATTTTTGTTTTTATTTCTTTAGGTGATGACCCAAGAAAAGGAACAGAAGTTTATGGTGCATCAAAATATTCCAATGCATCTTGTGTTTGTTGTAATTCTGAAAAGTATGATATCACAAGATCCAAGTGATGATTTCTCTTACCAATGTGAAATATGTTCTGTAGATTTCGAATTAACGATCAATTGCAACATTGACACGTAAGTTAGATTATTATATTGGGTTATATGTATATAAACTAACAAAAATAAAATAGTTTTACTTCTAAAGACAGATGGAGTACAGAGAAAAAAGAAAATGGAAGAAATCAAACAACTTCATTTTCAGCTTATTCAATTTATCATATTTTTAGAAAAAATTGCAATACTACATCATCATCATCATCATCAGTATATCCATCATATATTTTCATTGATCAATATTTTGTAGCATCACCTGGTGAAATGATAGTAAATAACGAAGAAGAACATTTAGCTTACTTTAATACGAAAGTTAAAATATCAAATAAAGTGGATAGTAATCATATTTCAATCAGTTCAATATATACATCTCCAAAGTCAAGTAACAAAAAAAGAAAAATATCATCATCAACAAGTAAATCTTTTGTAACTGGTTTTGATGGAGGTAATAATAAAGTTGCAGCTAAATTTGGTTTGGATGAAAAATATGAAACAACAATATCATATAATATCTATGATTGGAATTTAGTTGAAACCTCGACACATGATAAATCTGAATGGATTTTTTACCAAGAGAATCCATTTGATGCATTAAATGATTTACCTAAACATTTCAATACTTGGTTTTCATCAAAATGTATAAGAGGTGGTCCAGGTAAAAAAATGTATTCAGAACCATTACCCCAACTTTCAACTTCTTCATTCACTCATTCAACATTTTCTTCGTTTGAAATTCATTCAAATCATTCATCAAATGAAATATGTGTTTCTTCTGAATTTAGTCATTATTTAGGTGATTTAATTACTGGTTCAATATTTGTTTATCACAACTCATACCGTGAAGTCGTATATAAACATGGATATCGTTTTTGTTCATATAAATAAATAAAGATAAACAAAGATTGTTGTTGTTGTTAATAATCAATTTAAATTAATTGATTACCTTTATTTTCAATTTTTGAAATTTTATATTTTAATACAATTTGACCAATTAATGAAATTAATGATAATAATTGAATTGAAATTATATCTGAAAGAGTACACGATATTATTAAAATTGGAATTTGAATAAATGGTGATAGTAATAATGTCATTGATGAAACTGAGGAATTTGAATTTGTTGATCTTTTCTTTATATTACTATTGGTTGTTTGTTGTTTAAATAAATATTGAATTAAATATTTAATTGAAGGTAAAATCGATATAAACATTGACCAATTCTTTAATAACCACCAAAATTTAATTGTTGAATAACTTTTAATGCCAATGTATTTGTATAACCAAATTGTTGATAGTTGAATATGATTAGAATCTGATAAAAGGTGAACTAAACTTGATACAAATAAGAAACTAGATAATGTGAATACCATTGGTAAATATCTATGTGATTCATATAACATTGCTTTCTTTATCCATCCTTTATCAGTTACCAATAATAATAGTATTGGTGATAATATAAATACTGCCTTTTCAGAGTATCCCAATAAATATCCAACATAAATTGATAATGCAAATGAAATAATACAACACCAATTACCAATTGTATAAATCCAACTATTTACATTTAAATATGAATTTGTTACATTTCCAACACTACCAGTACCACTATCTTTTTCCTTTTGTTGTTTTACTGGAGATTGATAATAATTATATTGTGATTTATTTGTAGTTGATAATTGATGTTGAATGGATTGTTTTGTATGAAATTTCAAGTAAATTGAAATTAATAAATTTACACCAATAAATAAACCAAGTAATGATAATCTAGTTGATTCCAATTGTTGAAGTGATTGAGTGTGATTTGTTGTAGTTGTAAAACTAGAATATTTACTTGTCAATAAATAATATTCACCAGCGAATAACATTATAATTGCAATGTATATACCTTCCATATCACCACTTGATGATTTATAATTTGAAGGCCATTGAACTTGACAGAAAAAGTATGATACCATTGAAAATAATAATATGAATCCAAAATTCAATAATAAATCAATGTTTTCAATTCCAACCACACCATTACCATTGTTAACACCAGCTTTAATTAATTTCAAATAAACTGAATTATTTGTTGACATTGTTGATTTAATGAAATAATTTAAACAAATGTAAATTCCAAAAAATGTACCAAATGTAAATGAGAAAATCAATTTTAATTTCTTTGATTTTGAAATTGAAATTCTTTTACCATATCCAACTATAAATAATAAAACAGTTGCAAATAATAACCAATTTGTCCAAAATAAACCACTGTTACTACTACCACTACCATCATTTGATTTACCACCAATTAAACCATTACCACCAATATTATTTGTTGGATTTAAAATTAATAATAAAAATGAAGTGAATAATATCAAAACATTTAAATTTTTAAATCTTTTTAATGGTGATATAGATCTAAAACAAATTGGTATAATTGATGTACCAAATGTTAATAAAAATCCAGCAATTAAAATAATGATTGAACCACCACTACCACCATCATTATCATCTGTAAAACCATAACCATTACCATCACCACTTAGGAATAAATTTAAAAATCTAATTGTTATTTGTTTATTAAATACAAATGAAACAAAAGCAGAGAATAACATTTGCAAATATAATTTCTTTTTATCAATTATATTGAAATTTGAAATTACTCCACTACTTGCACCATTTACATTTGTTAAATTTAAAGTTGGTGGTTGATAAGTCATATAAAACAATATAGTAAACATAAAACATGCCAATATATTTTCATTCAATGGTGTAAATATCAATGCAAATAATTTTGATATCATAATTGAATTTGAAATCATACCAATACTATTTGTAATTAATTTATTTTCTAATAATCTGTGAGGTACATTTATGTTAATCATATATTTTATATAAAAATGCACAATACAATATTAACAAATATATTTGATACTTACTTTGAATTTAAATAAATTATTAATAATGAAGTTGCAACAATATAATAAATTGGATAAATTGTATTCTTTGTTGAATGTAATGAAATTTCCAATGTTGTTAAAATTACAGATTGTAAAATTACCAATAATTGGAAAATACCAGTTGAAGAAGTTGCAGAAGTGTATACCATTAACAATGAAGTTGTAAATAATAATACCATTAATCCACAAACAACAGTCAATGATAAATTTGAAACTGGATATGAATTGAAAAATCTATAATTTATAAATAAATAATTTGTATTTAAAAACCAAATTAAATAAATACAACTTGATATTATAAATATTAATAAACTCTGTAAGGAGTTGCCTTAAGAATTAGTATTTACACATGATATAAAAAATATATACATATATATGCTAATAGATAAGTAACACTTACAATTGATTTCTTTTTAAATAGGTAATTGATAATTGATAATGATGAAATTATTGAAAATGGTATAATGTATAATGGAGTTGATAAAAGGAGTGATATAGTTATACTGAATATACATGATATAACAGATATTATATGTTGATAGTATGCTGGTATAGTTGTGGAATTATTATTAAAACTTGATTCAACACCCATAAATATGAAATAGAATATCGTTGAAAATGAATATAATCCTAATGTAACCACTAAAAATCCAAATCTTGGTGATAAATTATGAATTACTGTATAGAAACTTGGTGAATTAATTAAAACTCTATATTCTAAACAACCAACCAATACCAACATACATATAATCTTTACTGTATTACCAATTCCAAATATAAATGAATATGATTTATTTAATATACTATTACTACTACTATTACCACTACTATTATTTCCATCACCTGTTTCAAACTTTTTAATATTTAATCTTTGATTCCAATAATTTGGTACTGTATATCAGAAAACATTTCAAATTAGTATATATTTAAATAGTAACATTTAAATATTATATAATAATTAACACATACCTAACCACCATAATGAACCATACTTTGATAGTAAGAATATATAAACACATGATGATGATAATAGTAATAATGTATTTACCAAATGTTGAATCGATTGAAAGAATACATAATGATAAATTGAGAAATATAATAATGATGGAAATATTAAAACTGACAAAACCATTAATCCTGAATCTAATCTACCTAATATAAAATCTGTAAAAAATATAAAACAACAAGTTAATAATTTGTATACATTAACCAATCATATGATTAATAACTAGATGATTTATAAATTACCTGTTGTTGACAGTACTTGTTTTGAGGATCTAACTTTAAATGATCTTGTTGGTAATCCAAATATAAAGTAATATAAGAATTGAAAACCAGTGAGATAGTAAGGAGCACTTTCAATACCAGATACAACAACAGTACACCATGTAAGTAATATTGAAGTTGGATATATTAAATTACCAAATAGTATACGTTCCATCATTATAGCAACATTTGAATATTTTGCAGTAAACCATGAAAATTGTAATGTCATCCAAATTCCCATCATACCCATTGAAAATGCTATATTCATTAATAATATACCATTGATTAATGAATGTTGAACTAATATAAAACCTTGAAATAATATACTTAAATTTGCTAAAAATAATCCTAACCAAATTGATACCAATGTTCTGTAAACAGTAATTTTAGATTAGTATTTAGTTGTTTATTGATATATCATAACATATATTCTGATTTCGATGTGTAACTTACAATGGTGGGAAATTTAAATATTCTGAAATGTATATTAAAAATATCATTAATGTCGATATGTATATAGTTGTAGTACCACCAATATATAGAAACAATAATATTAACGGTATCATTGCAAATAATACTTGTTTATTATTTGAGAATTTAAACATTGAATCAAATGATGTCGTCATCTTTGATGAAGATGATGATGTAATTGAATTTCTTTGTTTCATCTCTCTCTATCTATTTATCTGTATTTTTAAAAATAGTGTATCATCAAAAAATTTAATTTAAAAAAAAAAATGAAAAAAAAAAAAAAAAAAAAAAATTTAAAAAAAAAAAAAAAAAAAAAAAATAAAAAATTTTTTTAAATTAAAAAAAAAATTAAAAAAAAAAAAAAAAAAAAAAACCAAAAA
>JACAFY010019122.1:2059-12712 GCA_015252635.1 Dictyostelium capitatum | reverse complement strand
CAACAACAACATCAACAACAACAACAACAACAACAACAACAACAACAACAACAACAACAACAACAACAACAACAACAACAACAACAACAACAACAACAACAACAATCTCAACAAGTTCAACAACAATATTCTCAATCAGGTTATATTCAAACTCCATTCATTGATCAAAATATCAATTTATTAGGTGGTGATCAACAATCAACAATTCAACAATCAACCATTCAACAATATCCAAATAAACCAACATCTGAATCATTATTATCACTTACACCATTTAATAAAGAAGAAGATTTAAAAAGTATATTTATAAATTCAACAGAATCAGTTGATGGATCAATTGATAAAGTTTCAAATATACCAGATCCAACATCAAGATTATTGTATAGACGTGATCCAGGTTATAATTATGTTGAAAGTGATAGTTTATATTGGTCAACATTAGTGATTGATAAACATTTAGAATTACCACAAGAAATTACAAATTCCTATTTACATACATCAACTAAATCATTACTTGGATTATTCCCTGAAATTGGTAGAGCATGGATTTCAATTGATCAAACATTATACCTTTGGGATTATCGTGATTCAAATGAATACATTGCTCATAATCTATCTCAAATCATTACAAATTGTGCTTTGTTATCACCAAAAAAGAATACATTTAAAGATTCCGTTAAAAAAGTAATGGTAGTATGCACGCACGTTGAAATATTTGTTTTTGCTCTTTGTTTTTCATCTGAAACTAAATTTGAATTAATTTCTGGTAAGTTTTTACAATCAATAAAGCAAATGCATTAACACGTATTGGTACTAATGTAATTAACTCTAAAACTACTACTACTTTAGGATTATCAACACCAACTGATAATATATTTATTACAGATATTGTTGGTACAAAAGAAGGTAGAATATTTTTATCAGGTCAAGATGGTAATATTTATGAAATTGAATATAGTAAAGATAATTTATTTTGGTTTTCAAATGAAAAGATTAAAAAGATTAATCATACACAAACATTTATAAATTCATTTATAAATTTATCAAAGAAAAAAGAAATCATTCAATTGGTATATGATGAACATAGATCCCTTTTATACAGTTTATCAAAAGATTCAACCATTAATATTTATTCATTGGGTGTAAAAGGTGATGAATTTAAATTTTTAAAATCAATTAATCCGTTAACAGAATTTATAAGTTTAAATAATCAACAACAAGTATCACAACAATATCAACAACAACATCAACAACAACAATTTAATTTACAAAATATGGTTTTAATGTCAATTCATGTATCACCAATTGAAACACCATTTAATTTCATTGCAATTTTATCAGGTGGTGAAAGATTATATTATACAAACACTGATAAATTGGGATACATTAGAAGTCCTCCAAATTCAGAAGGTGGTGGTAATATTCATTATACCTATTATTCAAATGGTGTATTTTTTACTGCATCAGAAGTTAATGATCTAGAGGATAGATTGGTTGGTACAACTTATTTTGGTAATGATATGATTAAACAACATTATGAAATATCAAAATCAATTTCCGGATACTCAAACCAAATTTCACAAGATACTCTTTCGGAGAAATCAAATCTATTTTCAATTCGTGGTCGTATTGCTGTAATAAAAGAAGATATAGTCAATTCTAATGGTCTAGACTCAACAGTATACTATAAGGAATTATCAAATGAACATATGTCAACTCCACGTCGTTTCCTTTGTTTAAATTCATTGGGTTTACAATTTATAACTAAATTACGTTACCAAGATATTCTATCAAACATATTGGCTTCAAATAATTCACAAGATATAGATCATTTCTTTGAATCTTTTGGTAAAATTATTACATCATCCCTATGTATTGGTTTGTATTGTTCATCACCACATTCATCAATACTATTGAGTGATCAAATCTATTCATCAACATCAATACCAAAAACAACAACAACTAGACTTGCAGATTTAGCAATGACTTGGTTAAAAAGAAAGAGTGGTAAACCAACATTTCAAGTGATTGCACCAACGTTCAATGGTGATATGGGTGCAGCTGTTAATAAAACAGAAATTTATTATTCAAATGCTTACAATGGATTATTGGCTTATTTGGGTCGAGTACTATATCCAATTTGGAATCAATCATTAATTAAATCAAATGGTGATTGTAATTGGTCAATAGTTGAATTACGTCTTTTCCAATCTCATCTTTGTAATTTACTATCGTTTTTAGATATTTCACAATTAATTCCAAAAGGTAAAGAAATCCCAATCATTAAATTACAACCACAAGCGAACAATGGTACCACTACATTATCTGATGATGATGCAATTAAAAATGAAAAGAGAAATTTAATTGGTATTTCAAATATAATTGTAAATTCAATTCAAATACTCAATTTATTATTGCTCTTATCAAGTTATAATTTTAAACAATTATTTGATAATTCAAGTATTTCAAATGATTTAAAAAGAAAGATTGATTTAATTAAATTTAAAGATGTTTTAATTTTTGAATTAATTAATAAATCATTAGTACCAAATAGTTGTAACAGTACAACTGTTAGCAATACTGGCTCAACTTCATCAACAACTACTAGCAGTCCAACAGAAACAATTAATTCAATTACAAGTTTATTAATTGATTCATTAATGAAGTCATTAAATTCCCATAACATCTCAATTGATCAAGTTTCAAATCAATTGGAAGCTGAATGCTCATTGTTTTTCAAAAAAGATAATAGAGAATTGTACAAAGTTAGAGAGAAATTAAATATGGTTAAAAGAGATGGTCCCAGTTATTTAACAGATTCATTAATTAAAGATTCAATTATTATATTGGAATCAATTTCACCAAATTTCAATTTACCGGAAATCGTTGAATTATTAATTTCAATTAATTCATTAAACTATATTACCCCATTATGTTTACATTATGCAAAACAATTGGATCCACGTTGTATAACATTAATACCATCTCCAAATCCATCTGATGAATACATTGAAAAATTAAGTCAAAAGAAAGAATCATATAATTTAATTATTGATTTATTAAATAAAATTCAAAATGAAAGTAATAGTAATGGTATTGGTATGGTAGATCAACAATTAGAATCAAATATAATTATGATTATTGATCAAGTATTATTGAATTCACCAGATAGATTAATTCATGAAATGATTTATTCATGGTTATTAAAGAATGGTATGACTTATAGATTATTTGAAATTCAAAGTGAATTCATTACCGATTTCTTATTTTCAAATGATATTGACCTCTGTTGGAAAGTATTGGCAAAACATCAAGAATTCGTTAAAGCATGTCAAGTATTATTACAAATTGCTGATCGTGCTACCACATTGGATGATAAAATAGTTGCATATACAAATTGTACAATGATATTATCTGAACAAAAAGATCATGAAATTTACATTTTGGCTAAATCAAATATAACATTTGCAAATATTCAAAAACAAATTACAGTTCAATTGGAAAATTATTTAAATGGTAACAACAACAATAATGGTAAAACAACATTTACAAATAGTGAAATTAGAGAATCAATATCGAATTTAAACAAAACGATTTTCGATATTACTACTTTGTTCACTGATTATGCAAGAAAATATTATCTACATGAACAAATGTTACAACTTTGCCACATTGGTAATCATAGTGATCAAAATTTCATTCAAATACTTTGGAAAATTATTATTGACAAAGAGATTCCACCACAAACAGACAATGAATCAAATCATGATGATAATGCAGATTCTACAGGTGTTGTTGCATCAGTTGGTGGTGTAATTGAATCATTAATTTCAAAGATTTCAAATATTGGTTATGATTTCTATCCAAATGATATTACATTCCCAGTTGAATTCATTATAAATTACGCTGAACGTGCTATATTTAATTTTTCAAAGAATAAAAGTGAACAGGAAAAAAAAGAAATATCTCCAAATTGGTTAACCGCTTCATTACATGACCATGTTAAAGTTGATTATTGGATATTGGTTGAATATTATAATAACATCATAGAGAAATCACCAAATTGGAAACAAGATGATCAAGCTTCAATCTATATAACAACTGTTTATTTCTACCTCGTCGAATCATTAATCAACTCTATTCAAACTTCAACTGAACGTCGTTTATTCTCTTCAAAACAAATTCATTCTCAATTGGAAAATCGTATCGAAACTTTTAAATCAATAACAAATAGACAAGCTCCTAATTATCAAGAAGAAACAAACAAAAAATTATCTGGGTTAACTGAAAAATTTGAAAAAATAATTTCAATTTCAAAATCATTTAAAGATTTTAGATATTAATGAATAATAATAATAATAATAATAATAATAATAATAATAATAATAATAATAATAATAATAATAATAATAATAATAATAATAGTAGAATTCAAATAATTAATTAATATAATTATACATACACACAAAAACAAACAAAAAAAAAATAATAACAAAAATCAAAAAAACATATTAAAAATAATCATAGTAACAACAAATAAATAAAATAATTAAATTACACATAAAAAACTATACAATCAGAAATGCCAATAATTTATATAGTGCGAGTGAGTTATTATGTGCTTTATTTTCATTCATGTGTGTGTGTGTGTGTGTGTGTGTGTGTTGACGATAATGTTACTGTGAGTGTAATGTATATAATTTATTAATTTCTATATTTAAAACAAAAAAAAAAAAAACACACACTTCGCACTACAACTCTCTGTGTTATATGTATTAAAATTGTAATTTGCCCAACAATCATATATATGCCTAAATTATTCATAAAAAAACATACACATACACACAGAATGTACACAATGTAAAAAATATATCATTATTGTAATATCATTCGAAAAAAGTAACCCCCATCTATAGAAATATATTTTGGTGAATTAAAAAAAAAAACAAATTACAAATTTGAAAAATTATATTAATAATTTATTATTATTATTTTTTTTTTTTTACAATAAAAGAAAAAACACATAATCTGCACATAACTATTTTTTTTATTTATAATTTTTAATTTTTTCAGAGCAAATAACACAATATTTTACAATTAAATTTTTTTTTAAAACAAATAAGTAAAATAAATTAAATAAATAAATTAATAAATAATGGAAGAAAAAAGAAAAACTACAGATTCACCCAATCCACCACAATTAAAAAGATCTGGTTCAATAACATCTGCGACTAGTCATCCACACAGATTCTCAAAAGATCATTCTCCGTAAGTTTTAATATACTAAAAAAAAAAAAATTTAAATTAATTAGCAATACTAATTCTTTTTATTTATTTTTTTATTATCTTTGATATTAGAATTGCAAAACATCACCAACAATTATATGAAGAATCTAGAAAAAATCAAGAAAACAATTCATCCAAATTAACTACACCATCAAATCAATCAACAATTGATGTGTCATCATTAAAATTTGAAAGTGATAAAGAAAAGAATGAAGCATTACTTTGGGCATATTTAGCAAATTATTTACCAGAAGATAAATCAACTTTACAAAAGGAATTTGTAAAACATGTTGAATATACATTGGCACAAACTCGTAGTGAAACCACTGATTTTTCATCATTTCAAGCACTTTCTTATTGTACTCGTGATAGATTGATTGAAAGATGGAAGGATACTAAATTATATTTCAAACAAAAAAATGTAAAACAAGTAAATTACATGTCTTTAGAATTTTTATTGGGTAGATCATTACAAAATTCACTTAGTGCACTTGGTTTAATTGGTAAATATTCCGATGCTTTAATGGAATTGGGTTTTAAACTTGAAGATCTTTATGATGAAGAAAGAGATGCTGGTCTTGGTAATGGGGGCTTAGGTCGTTTAGCCGCTTGTTTCATGGACTCACTTGCTACTAGTAATTATCCAGGTTATGGTTATGGTTTACGTTATAAATTTGGTATGTTTTATCAAACTTTAGTTGATGGTGAACAAGTTGAATTGCCAGATTATTGGTTAAATTATGGTTCACCATGGGAAATTGAACGTTTAGATGTTAGTTATCCAATTAATTTCTATGGTCGTGTTGTTGAACATATTGATGAACGTACTGGTCAAAAAACAATGAAATGGGAACAAGGTGAACAAATGTTGGCTGTTGCTTATGATTATCCAATTCCAGGTTTTAAAACATACAATACCGTTGCTATTAGATTATGGAGTAGTAAACCATCTGATGAATTCAATTTGGATTCATTTAATCGTGGTGATTATTTGGGTTCCATTGAAGAGAAACAAAACTCTGAAAATATTACAAATGTTCTCTATCCAAATGATAACACCATGCAAGGTAAAGAATTACGTTTGAAACAACAATATCTCTTTGTATCTGCTACCATTCAAGATATCATTAATCAATTTAAAGAAACTGGTAAACCATTTTCTGAATTCCATAATTTTCATGCAATTCAATTAAACGATACTCATCCAACATTGGGTATTCCAGAATTAATGAGAATACTTTTGGATGAAGAAAAGAAAACTTGGGATGAAGCTTGGGAAATCACTACAAAAACATTCTCATATACGAATCATACTGTACTTCCCGAAGCATTGGAAAAATGGAGTGTATCAATGGTTGAAAATGTTTTACCAAGACACATCATGATAATTTATGAAATTAATGAACGTTTCCTCAAGTTGGTTGATAAAAAATGGCCAGGTGATGATGCAAAGAAACGTGAACTTTCAATCATTGATGAATCTGATGGTAAATTCATTAAAATGGCATACTTGGCAATTGTTGGGTCACATACAATCAATGGTGTTGCTTCGTTACATTCAGAATTGGTTAAACATCAAGTATTCCCATTGTTTTATGAAATGTGGCCAAATAAATTCCAAAATAAAACCAATGGTGTAACTCCAAGACGTTGGATTCAACAAGCAAATCCACAATTGGCTGCATTAATTACTCGTTCATTAAACTCTGATCGTTGGTTAGTTCACTTGGAAACAATTAAAGATTTAATCCATCTTGCTGATAATTCATCATTCCAAAAAGAATGGATGGATATCAAGAGATCAAATAAAATTCGTTTAGCCCAATACATTGAAAAGAAATGTGATATCAAAGTAAATGTTGATGCTCTATTTGATTGCCAAGTTAAACGTTTCCATGAATATAAAAGACAACTTTTAAACATTCTTTCAATTATCAATCGTTATTTAGATATTAAACAAGGTAAAAAATCTGGTCTCCATCCAAAAGTTTCAATATTTGGCGGTAAAGCAGCTCCAGGTTACTATATGGCTAAAAAGATTATTAAATTAATTAATGATGTTGCTTCCGTTGTTAATAATGATCCAGATGTCGGGGATTTATTGAAAATTGTTTTCATTCCAAATTATTGTGTATCAAATGCTGAAATCATTATCCCTGCTTCTGATATCTCTCAACATATTTCAACTGCTGGTACTGAAGCTTCTGGTACTTCAAATATGAAATTTTCACAAAATGGTGGACTTATCATTGGTATGTAATTATTTTTTTAACAGTAGAATGTAAATTGTTTTTAAAGCTCTTTAATCATAATATTGTGCTAATTATATTTATCATTTCTCTTACATTAATACATTAGGAACACTTGATGGTGCAAATATTGAAATAATGCAGGAAATGAAAAAGGTATCTGGTGATGGTAATATGTATATTTTTGGTGCACTCACTGAACAAGTTGAATCTATTAAAAAACAAATTCATGAAGGTAAATTTACACCAGATCAACGTTGGACTAGAGTTTTAACTGCAATTAAAGAAGATATGTTTGGCCCACATGAACAATTCCAAGATATTATTAATTCAGTTTCAAATGGAAATGATCATTATATTCTTAGTTATGATTTTGGTTCATATTTAGATGTTCAAACTCAAATTGATAAAGATTATGCTGATAAAGCTAAATGGGCAAAGAAATCAATTATTGCATCTGTTGGTTGTGGTTTCTTTAGCTCTGATCGTACCATTAAAGAATATGCTGAAAAAATTTGGGGTATTGAAGAATGGAAAAGACCAGGTCCAATTTCTTTAGATAATATTAGTGGTACTCAAGCTCAATCAAATAGTTTCTCAAATGAAACATTGATCTCTATTGAAAGATTATCGCCATTATCATTTGGAAATAATAAACAATCAACTAGTGCCAGTTTTGGTGAAAAGAGTGATTTATTAAAACCAAAACAAACAACCAAGGGTTTCAATGTTGGTGGTCAACCGGGTAACCCAACAAACTAGTCCAACTTTTAAAATAATAATATAAACAAAACAAAACAAAAAAAATCAAAAATAATAGTTTTTTTTAAATCTTTTAAATAAATAAATCAATATCTTTTCTTTAATACATTACCAAATTGATATTCTATGGATATGAACAACTATCAATAGGTGATTTACATGAATATGTTGCATTAAAACATGTTAGATTTAGTTGGAGACTTAAATGGAAATGTAATACCAATGGGTGTTGAGGCTATTCGTTTTAGTCAACTTTTTGGTTATTATGGAAATGAAATGCTGTTATCAGAATTACCATCAATTCATATAATAATAGATTTAGGATTAAAGAAACCATTCATCACAAATCAAATACCCAATAATATAACATCAATATCATTTAGTAATTAATTGGACCCAAATGAATTTTATAATGATAATGATGATGATGATAAAGGATTGACAAAGGACCTTATTTAAAATTAATTAAATCATATTTGGTAAACAATTTGATTATAATACATAATTGCACCATCTTGAAATTTAATAAATGGATCAGATGATATTGAAAATCGATTAATATCTATAAATATATAATCTATTAAAAATATAAACTATATATTAAGACTCTCTTTATTTAATTATCATTTGAAAATGAATGCAGTCAAAGCAAACAATTTGATAAATATTATTCATTACCTTTTTCACCTCTTTTTGTACGTTGTCTACGATTTCCAAAATAATTATCAATTTGTGATCTTGATAAATTATTGACGGCTCCCAAAATACTTTTTTGAGACTCTGAGGGGAATGGATTTGAAGAGTGCTTAGTGTACCAACTATTTAAATTTGTTTCTTGTAATTCAGTTAGAATACGACGTGACTTGAATTCTTTTGCATATTTTTTCAATACTTGAAGTATAACATTTGCAGTATTTGTTTTTTGATAACTTTTAACAACATTGAAAATACCAGTAACATGATTTAATCTTGATTGTAATTCAAATGGAGATGGTGGACGAATCAATATGCTTTTTGTATTTAATCCATATAATAATTTTAAACGTACATTTAATTCTTGATCTAAATTTTGAATTTCTTGTGTATAAAATGTATTTAAAAATGCAACTGGTTTCTTAAATGATGGTAATGTAATTTTATCTAATTTTTGTGATGTCATATAACTATTAAAACTAAAGTCAATATTTTGTTGATAAAATTTTGATTTGCATTTGATAATTGGAAATAATGGTACCATCGCTGTTGTTGTTGTTTTTTTATTAACTGTTGAAAAACAATCAACTAAGAATTGATTTAATCTATTATGAATATTTGATTGTTTTAATTTTAATATTTTTTGATAAACTAAACTTTTATCTTGTTCTTGCTCTTCCTCTTCATCTTCTTCTGATTGTTGTGGATATTCCTGTTGATGTTGTTGATATTCTTCATCACTATCAGATGGTAAATTAAAATAATTCTCTTCAGATTCTTTATAAATATCAATTGATTCTTTTTGATCCTCATTTGAATTATTTTCATAATAAATATCAAATTCATTTTGATTATTAATGTTGTTGTTGTTATTATTGTTATTGTTATTGTTATTGTTATTGTTATTATTGTTTAAATTATTATTAATTAATTGGTTTGTTGATTGAGCTGGAGATTGAATTGGTGATTCTTCATTTTCTTGAGTGGTTGATTGTTGTGGTATAAGTTGATGATTTGATAGTAGTGAATTAAATTTAATTTTACAATTTTTGTAAGAATCAGTTTCAATGATTTCATTACTTTTACCACTACCATTTTCATTATCATGATATAATTTCATTTTCTTATTATTGTTATTATTTACAAATGATTCTAATATTTCTTCATATGAAAGAAAGCAATGGTTAACATTTGAAATTTCATTTTGATTAATTTGTTGTTGCTGTTGTTGTTGTTGTTGTTGTTGTTGTTGTTGTTGTTGTTGTTGTTGTTGTTGTTGTTGTTGTTGTTGAAAATCAGAATCTTGAACTGGTGTTGGAATATTTGAATTATTATTATTATTAAATTGATTAAATTGATTATTATAGGCAATATTGTTATTATAATTATTTACAAATGGATTGGTATTTTGAATACTAATATCACTATTAATATTACTTTCATTATTTACAGGTAGGTGTTGATTGTATATATTTACATTGTGGATATTTATGTTACTATTATTATTTACAGGGTTGAGATTGTTTATATTGTTATAGTGATTATTTAAATTGTTGTTATTATTTAAAAAGTATTGTTGTTGTGGTTGTGGATGTAGTTGTGGTTGTGGTTGTGGTTGTGGTTGTAGTTGAGGTTGATGTTGTTGAGGTTGTCTTATACAAAT